>JBAMJR010000013.1:5342500-5352500 GCA_038501785.1 Myoxocephalus aenaeus
AATGAGGCTCCAGGGAGGACAGGAGATATACAGAGTGGTGAAACAAGGAGATGAAAGATAGAGAAGACTTATGATTATTTTCCGATGCACAGAAACAGTTTTTTGTTTTTGTTTTGTTTTTACAGTTATTCCTCCCAATTATCTTTTTGGGGAAATTCCACCATTACAATTCAAACTAATTGACACATTTGAAACTATTAAAGCTATTAAGTTATTTAAGTTGCTAATAAAGTTTGGTTTACATCGTTAAGATTTGAAAAGACAACAGGAACTTTACATCATTTTGTAAGCCTGGTTGATAAACTAAAAACACCAATTCATAATCTAGATCTCACACTATTTTCTGTATCTGTAAGGATCTATTTTACTATTCATGATTATTTTTTTTAAACATATATGGTTTAAATTGTTGTAGACTGCTCTGTAAATTGCAGTAAAATATATACAACATAAACACAACATTTTAGTAGTATAGTAGGCCTGCAACAGCCATCACAATAGTGTTGTTCCTCTACGCTCAAGAGTTTATAAATCCATACATTTGTGACAAAAAAAACCTGGAAACCAGGAGGCTGTGAACTCTACTGAGTTTTCCTTCGAGAAATATTCATCATTTGAAGATGAGGTTGCATGATGCTGCTTTAAACTAAGAAGTTAAAATGGTTGCTAAATCAATTTATGGGATATATAATCTCTTTAAATTGGCCAGATTTTTGATAATTTATACTGAAAGTATTTCTCCTCCATGCTTGTCAGTTGAGAAGCAATGCCATTCACTGCATTGAATTCAATGCATTCATTTTTTCTCTGTCTGTGAACAGCCTCTTGTGTCTCTTTAAATGGAGTGTATTTAAAAGAGATACTGAGCTTCACCCTGCTGACACTTTGCAGACGTTCACTAAACTCAACACTGGAAATGGAAGAGGGAAAAAAAGACCAATCATGAATACATTTTCCCTCATCCACGTTGCCAAGATATTCTATTTACAACACATTTCTTTGGGTCTTTATATCCAGTTAATGAGATTTCAAATAAATGTGAAGTGAACGGCATTTAAATTGCTATTCAGTCTGGAGGCATGGCACTGGAGAAGGGAGGGATTCCACCAGATGACAGAAGAGCTATTACCGGACCCGCTGCGTTCGGTGAACAGAGCAATTCTGGGAAATGCAATAAGTGGCAGGACTGTTTGAGGGTTTGAGACTTTTAATCTGGTGAAGGTGTGGTGTGGGAGAGAAAAGAGTGGCGGTGTCAAAGGATGCCCGTATTAAAGTAGACGGCGAGCTGTGTGAAGAGTGAGTACCCTTGTGTTTTTAATGGTTCTGTCACACAAACCTACCATCAATTTGAATCTCTTTAACTCTGATTTTTCCTATGAATGTCCGATTGAAAAACAGTGAGAACGAAAAATCCTTCTGACACAGAGTAAAACAATATCACACACATCCGTTTGTTCCAAATATGTGTATGAACGTGGGTCATGTGATGTATGGAATGCAACGATAGAACACAAGCTAACCCCACAACAATACATCTACTGGGAACCCTCCTGTAAAAGAACTGACTGATTAATTTTTTTACTTGACTAATCTCAAACCTTAAGCTATATCCTTAAGCTTCCTATTCATGATAAGACATTTAGTCCTCATAAAGTGAAGAGAACAAGAAGACACACTCATGCAACCCTGTAACCTCTCTCTCAGCCGGGTGACAGAGACCACTATGGGGATGAATAGTGATGAGCCTGAGAGGACGTCAAGGTTTCTGGAGGCTCCACCGACTCCATGAGACCTACAGTGTGAACAAGAGACAGAGAGAGAGAGACATAGAGCGAGGGGGAATCAACTGTATGTGAGATCTAAAGGGCCAAGGGCTTGAGGGCCCATCCACGGGGGACCTGCCAAATGCTGACAGCACCCTCCATGACACCCCATTAGATTTCAACTGGGACTGCAAGTCTCCAAAAGTCAGTGTAGATTCATGGATTCTGTGCCACATGCGAGAATTTGTATCCAGTGTTATATACCTTTTTAGAGGGAATCATATCGTTCAATATGTTTACTTTTCTACTGTACAGGAAGCCATGTAGTTAGTGGTACCCATTGCACAATGATGCTGCACAGATATCACTGAAATGTCTAATGATGGTAATAAATGTCACAAAGCCAATGTTTACTCCATTTTCGACAGTTTTAGGGGAAAACATATTGATTAAATTATTATGGAAGAGGAAGAGTCCAATTCATTACTGTTTTGTTTCATATTATAATGTAGCTAACATACACATCCATCCATATAATGATATGGGATACACACAAATAAAAATGCATTACTTTTGTTGTGTCAACTACTCCTCCCAATGAAAAATATATAGTATTCTTAGATTCTCTTAAAACTTTTACATCAAAATCAACAGTTCTTCTTACATCGCAGCTGAGTGCCACGAATCAGAAGTATTGACTAAGTATTTATAAGACTTCACTCACTAATTGGAAATTTTGATAATAATGTTGATCTGAAATATGTTTGAAGAGGTCCAATTATACGATTTTAACGAACAGATACCAGCCAATCGGATCCAAAGCGTTTTCATTACCGTGGTGTATTAATGTAGCCTATCCGGAACACCAGTATCATATGTGCCAATATATTGTAAAATATGTTGGATTTTTTTATGAAGTGAGTTATAGCACATCTGGATACGCCTGTCGTCCCACACTGTACTCATTGTCCGTCCCTGTCTCTTCCTCTGGACGTCTCAGCCGGCCACCACTCGCTCCCTGCCCACCGAGGCTGTCATGTGTCTGTCCAGGTTCCACTGATGCCGGATGAAACCAATACCTATGAATTCCATGAAGAAAATGTATGCAGACATCATCCCATGACATCAAAATGACACAGCTGCCGCAGTTGTGCTTCTAAAATTTCCGATCTGAATAGCACTCGTAAATACTCACTAGACATTTTGACTTTTGGACAGCTGGTTTTCTAATAAACTAACATTCTTCAGATAATGGTTTTAAGGGCTTCTGGACTTTTCCTCACAGTGGACGTCAGGAACCAGGTAGTGGTCTAATCCATCTTGTCAGGTATCCCACAGTGAGGGAGGAAACTTACTTAGATATGACATTTTGCATTATCTTTTTTAACCTGGACCTCAACCTCTCTCTCGGTCTCTCTAAACTCAACTGATAGAGAACATAGATCAGAGGACACGCATATTTTTGCAATGGCCAATTATGTGTTTAAAATTTTGGAAGGCAAAGAATCGGTGTCATATTATTGACAAAAAAATAAAAAGATTTGGCTATAGATAATTTAACAAGACAAAGAGTCTAGAGCCTGTGTGAGGCTGCTTTCCGGCACAGTGAATCTTTCGGCTAAATGGCAATGCTAACACCAGCATGCTAACTTGCTCACAGTGACAACATGCTGATGGTTGGTAGGTGTAATGTTTATCACCATTGTAGTTTAGAATGATATGTCAGTCTTGAGCAGAGGGATGGACTGAGCAACATTGAAATACATAAAGCCATAATGTGTTTGCATCATGGACTTACACTGTACTCATTATATTCTGTATATCTGTATATATGTGGATGTACATTTACAGATGAATATCCCTCTTCTGAACAATACACAATAGGTCCCGGAGGAAGACTGGTAACGGGACGATGAGGGCTTCTTGCAGAGGTCTTGAAGAGTGTTGAAGAGAGATATGCCTAAATAATAATACCGGCAAGCATTTGTCGGGAGAACCACAGGTGATAGACACATGGGTACGCATGTGTTGATTGCATCAACACTTCCCTTAACCTTTCCATTAACAGCTTCTCACAGGGATACCAGTACACCACTTATCCAATGTGTCATGATGTTAGCTGACCTGGGCTTGGACTGAATCATTATTAGTATTTATTAAATGTTTTTATTTTACATTCCCTTGGTTTTCCTTTCTCTCTGCTCCTCCATTCATTGCACCTCATTTTTTATGTCGCTCATTACTTCTGTCCTTTCCTCTCCTCTCCCCTCCTCGTCTCTCGTCTCCTCTCTCCTCTCCACTCCTCCCCTCTCCTCTCCTTCAGCCTCATGGGGCTTCCTGACAGCTGGTTTCACTGACATGTGTTTGCCAACAACATGCTGGCAAACACTGATCACTCAATCCTCGGCTGTCCAAATATTTCAGACTGTTTCCATATCAGACCTGAATCATTGGAAACTCCACAGCATCTCTTATTCATGGTCGCCATAAATTATTCTCCCTGATATGAGCTTCAGTCACGTAAGGCAAAGCTGGAGACTGTGGCACACTTTGACAGAGCGGTAACGATGGATAGAGACCGACAGAGAGAGAGAAAGAGAGAGAAATGAATTGACGGAAAGTGAGGGTCAAAGGAAGAGATTAGCAGAGGGTCAACAGACATGACATAGAAACAGCAGAGGCAGCTAAAAATAATGGAACAATTCCTGGTGGATGCTTCCCAGACAAGCAAAGGGTTAATGACATTATCACACTTCATTGAGTATTTACTGTATATGATCGACCAGGTAGTGCGTTGGTCAATGTAGACGTAAACAGGACATTTGAAGCCACGCCCCCAAACGGCATGCTCATATCGCATGTCCAACAACGACACAGTAGTCATACGACCCTGATGAGCTGGCAGTGTATCAGGCCTGTTTCTCTCTATTTGTGTGTGTGCTGGGTCCTCTATGCTAAACTATTCCATCTGATTTGTTACATATAATATTGTTAATAATAATATTGGGAAAATGTACAAATTTGAGGAAAAGGGAGAGATGTGTCTGACTCTTTTGGGAACATTTTGAGTGAATTTTAAGTTTTGAAAAAGGGAAAAAATTTCATCCTTCATAAATAATTAACCTGGTTCTTCGGCTGCTGTATTCCTACGTTGAATCTTATCATCCTTTCATAGTAACAGTGCAATAAAACTCTCATTTCCCATACAGCATGCTGTGGAGAGATCCCCGTTATTAAAATGAACATCTGCACCCTTCCGCTAGACTTGAACACTGTCTGTTGCTTGTGTAGATATAAATACACGAAGTGTTGAAGTTCATTGGCTGGAGTGAGTCTAGACTCTGTATATTTCACACTCTTCTCTCCCAGCAGTTCAGCCTATGACATTTTTTGTTTGTTTTCATAGTAATCAATCTCAAAAACAGTAATATAACACGCTATAGTGGGACATGTAGTAGTCTCATCACAATTAAGCTGCTCAGATATCACTGTCGCCCGACCCTCAATAATAAAATAGGATCCTCCAAATAGGCAACATTTGAATTAGCATCGTTACGTGTCTATTATTGCAAAATCCAAATGAATCAGTTTACTGGACAAAGTTTCTTTCCACAACAGGGCAAACAATTTTAGATGAGCTCTAATTGCATATTTCCAATGGAAATAATGTACCTCTCAAATATAATGATGGTGGCATGCTGCTGAGCAGCAGGGGCACTTCTTTATGACACAGAAAACCTTTGATATGGTGGCACTGGTTTGCCAGATCTTTTACGATGGAAAATGTAGAATGCCAACAAAAATGTTATTTCATGTAATGTCTATTTTTATTGTTGTAAGAGACATGGTACAAGTGAGTCACTGAGGAAAAAGTCATGGGAAAGAGATTTCAGTCTGCTCTAAATGTGTATTCCTCCTGATGGAGAAAAGGGAGTAAAATAATTTACTGCATTTGTCTTTAAACTTTGTGCCAGACACTTTTATTAAGTTGTCTAAGAAAGAATGTGTTACACCTTGGTTTGTGTTTGCACTGCGGAAATAATGGTTAAGAAAGAGCGAAAGCAGACACACATCAATGTATATTCCTATTCATCACAGTCGTCATTGTGTGAGCAAATGCCATAACATTTCATTATCAGTTTCATTCAAAGGCGATTGTACACACATACTGTCAACACGTTCAAGGTCATGTTCCTAGACGTGTGGGGGCAGCTCCGCTCCATAATAAATCAGATCCCTGGTTGGTATTGCATTGTGTATTATTGTTCAACACACCATAGCTCGACACTTAAAGCCTCTGATCCATGAAGAGTGCGGGTGTGTGTCACAGTGATGGATATAGTCATTATGATGCCCTCCTTGTGTCTGTATCTGTCCTCTTGTACTCTGGCGTGTCGTACTTTCACTTCACATATTCCTTAAAACTTCCACTGTAACAAATAAAGCACGTGGAGGCCAGCCCGGGTAGGCATAACATTGATTTTAAGAATACATTAATAAAAGGGGAAATCTATTTTGTCTGTGCACATTAGTTAAATAATGTTTTACTGGAAATGAAATGCATTATTTTAAACCTATTGATTGAATTATTTAATATATGTTATAGAATATTTAAGATATCATATTACCATATATATATGTCACAATATTACAATACCTTTTCTTAATTCTTACTGAAGGGAAAATTGGTCACCAAAAGTTTAATTTAGCTAATTTGTTGGATACGATTTACAACTGTGAATTAATAAACATTTTTGTGCACTTGTGAGTATGTTTAGAACCAGGACAGATAAAACAATAAACTAATGCTTAATCAACAAACACATACATTAGCCAACCAGTGCAATGGGTTAATGTTGCTTGTTGGGGGGAGAAAAATAAATAAAAAAAGCGAGGCAACCCACTGATTGCATGCCCCGTATCCAGTGACCTAAGCTCTGATTCAAAGGATTTCCCATGCTGGTCAGGATAAATCTGAATCATTACAATGTGAAGCGTTGGTATCAGCTTTCACGTTTCATCCACAGGCGTTGTGTATCTCTAGATTGCCGGCCAGTAACCCACCGACAGACTGCTGTTTGAACTTTCACACCATGGCGAGTACCATCAGAAGGTGTAAAACCACCTCAATTCACCCCCTGAAGTCCTCAAAGTGATCTCACAGTTTTCTGGGCGTTGTGCTACATTTATTGTCGAACACTGTTGGGAATCCTGTGAATTAGATTTCTCTCTATTTCAAAGAGAGGAAGAGGTGGCTGGTAGACTGTGCATTGAGTAGTATTGACCAAGAGGCGCTCCACTGCTAATGATCTTGATAGGGAGACACACACACACACACACACACACACACACACACACACACACACACACACATCCATCTGGGGAGTCTTCAAGTAGCGAAAGATTGTGATTGATCTCAATAACTCTGCGATCGTGCATAAAGATATCTCCAGCAGACATATCACTGCTCCCTTAAAGGCTGCAAAAATCCATGTTTTCCATATTTAGGAAAGCAGGTGAGGTGTTAGCTCACAGACGCTATCAGAGGAGCTGCTGTGTGTCCCAAAACACATCCACTGCAGTACGTTCATCAAACAAAGGCAGAGAGGCTGAGCAAGACAAGAATACCTGGTAGTGCTGGAGCTGGAATTAAAACAAATAATCCAACATGGAAAGCACACAGATGATTTGTTTTATTCATAAAAAAAATAAATAAAAGGAAATTAGATTCAGTTTTCTCACTTATGTCAGGATAATTATTGGGGAGGGTTTTCTTTACAAACTATTGCCACACATTACAATCTTAATCTTACTTTTCATTTTGTTTTTAAATTATAATGTACAACAATAAACTGATCTTCAAATGTGCTGGAATCTGGGACATAATAATAGTCCATTCAATGTAAATATATTGTTTTGACAGGACAATGTCTAAGTTCTCGCAAACAATGCAAGAATTATATTAAAATTAATTATTTTAAAATCAGAACTTCTTAGAGCTACTGTATGCTAGTTTCTTTCACGGCATTTTTTGTTACCCTTTCATTCTTGATTTTTAATTAAATGCAAGACTGGTAAGGAAACCCATGTGATTCATTTGCAACTGATGTGACAATTGCAAATCATTTAGCTTCTCTTAATGTTAGATGACAAACCAAAAATTACTAAAGCCATCAAGAAATAAATTTCCTAAAAAAAGAAGAAGGTGGCTTTAGAATAAATCAAGCAACTGGTTTTAATCAACCTTTTTTTAAATAAAAGTATTCAAATTAAAGTATGATGCACAATGTGGAGCCGCATATCATGAACATCAAATTACTCTTGAAATTTAAGCATTGCTTTTTTTTTACTCTTGAGATCATGCAGTACAGAGCAAAAAACACAGGAATGAGGGAGTAATATCTTTTATTCCATTTCATAATAAGGTGGGCTTCATTGCCATATGTACGCGGTGGAGTTTTTAATTGAAAATGGAAATGTCTCTATTTAAGTCCTGATTATCATAGCAGGTGGAGAGCAATTAAAATAAATGAATGGTGGTGTGCCTTTGTCGGTGTGTTACAAAACGCTGGGGGCGTCTTAACACACATTCATACACACCCACATTTATTCTCTTATCACAGATTTCATTTAACATTTGGCCTACATTCAAAGGAAAAAAGAAGAAGGTAATAACGCTGGACGCTGTGTGTGTGTGTGTGTGTGTGTGTGTGTGTGTGTGTGTGTGTGTGTTAAAGTGCACATCTGTGCGTGTGTGTCCTGAGTAAGAAAAATATGGTTTACGTTGAGCTTTTTTAGTAAGTATTGAACAGCTGAGAATGCAGGAAACCCCGAGCAAGGCTCTATGGAGTTTGTGTCATCTGCCACACGGAAAACTGAAACCCTCACATCGTACATCATCATCATCATCCGCATCATCATCTGAGAGACGCAGATGCACAGACCCATACAAACACACTAAGAGGATGACAGGATGTAGGAGAGTTCCAGCAGGGAGGAGGAACCATCTCAGGGATTAATACTTTTTCCCTTGTGGACAGAATTTTATAAAAGCTTGAACAAATGACATTTTTACTTTCATTGAATTAACCCAGATGTGATGTGGAATCAAATGGAGAGCTACAGAGACAGCCACATAAGTCATGATAAAAAAAGATGGCTTTCTCATTTAGTTTAAAAAGTTTGTTCTATTCGCCGTTTTAATTGTAGCTTTCAATTTGCCATTTTCTTTACTTTTAAGATGCATTATGTCCTCAAAAATGTGGGTGAACTGCAAATGAACAGGATGGGCAGCTTGTTTGAATATACTCTACATCACTGATTACTTGTGGAAATGTCTAAATAGGGAATCTAAATGATCTGAGCGCTTTAAAATCTTAAATTGCAGGTAGGTGTACAGAATATATGCCCGCGGTTTGGAGCAGATACTTGTGAAAAGTATCCGTTTACCGTAAAAAGGAAAGCTTGGGAGGCCTGTTACATGTCACGGATGGAGTCAGTAACATAGGGGTTCGTCGTCCTCTGATTGGAGCATGTCTTGTTGATATCATTATACCCCTTCAAGTAGATGCCGGCTTCTGAGGTTTAACTTTAAATGATTCCCTAAAAATAACCATAATGCATCACTGATTCGAGTCTTTACAAAATGTCCCATCAGATAAATTAAGTTGGATTATACATGATAATTTAAATGTTTTGGCATGTGCCAAAATGTGATACGCGGTGCCGTGTCAAAACCAGACCGGTTTGCGATTAGGAGGATGATGAAAGTGAAATAACACAAGTTGCCACAAAGAAGGGCCGAATGACATGGAGGAAGACTAAGAGCAAAGTGATGATGCACAGAGATGTACTGGAGTTAGAAAGAGATCTCAGAGGTGTGTTTGACAGGAAACACAGCCGCGGCGTCTCGCTATGCCCCAGTTGGGTGTCGTCTTTAACTTCAGCCCCCGCTGATGGATGATGAGACACCAGTGGGAGCCGACCGGCGAGGCGGGGACAGGGAATGGGAACCGATGTCTGGAGCAGCCTTCTTTACCATAAATTAAAAACAGGACGGCAAGGATTGAATAGCAACCGTTTGTGTGTGTGTGTGTGTGTGTGTGTGTGTGTGTGTGTGTGTGTGTGTGCTTTCTATACTTCTATCTGTGTGAGAACCAATTTGAGACGTAGATGTTGGGAGTGGAGACATTCTTGTGATGTGAGATCATTTTTGTTTTTGTTGAAGCAGTTAGGGA
>JBAMJR010000013.1:5355000-5442500 GCA_038501785.1 Myoxocephalus aenaeus
TGTGTGTGTGTGTGTGCCATGCAGACAGAGGTGAATGTGTTGTGTGTATTCAGTTGCAGCGCATAGTTGTTGCGTGGTTTTTTAGTTTCGGAAGTAGCCTTATTGATATTTTGATTAGCCCTGGTGATGAGTGTGCAAAGCGTGCCTCTTGGCAAAAAACTGGAAATAATTTATCAGCAGGGGTTGCAGTTGCTTTACGTCAAAGCCAAGTCAGTATACGTTGTTGGCTTGAGGACTCGTTTTGATGAATATGCTCCAAACCACCAGATATTTCTATCCACTGTTTTTGACTTCATGTCTCGTGTCCAAAATATGGAACGTATTATGCATTATCTGTACAGCCCTCTAGATTTCCTGTTTGGTCTGTTTGACTGTCCTTTTTAGACGCAGGCGTAGGGTTTGTTGTTTTGGTTAAGCTTCTTCTTTGGTTTATTTCCCTTTGTTTGAAACATTTCATTGTACGCTCATTCAAACATGCAAAACACCACGGATGTTACTGATTTTCACACTTCATATTGCAGTTGTTTAATTTATTTTACAATCTTGAGTTAAAAGAGATGCGTTGTCCTCTCCTCTTTGTCTTTTGCTGTGTAATATAACCAAATACCTCAAACTATGTGTAGATGGATTACATTACATTACATTTCATTTAGCTGACGCTTTCATCCAAAGCGATGGTGCATTCAACCATGAGCACAAACTCAGAACAACAAGAATCAAGAAAGTACAATTTCTTCAAGAAAGCCAAACTGCAAAGTGCTATAAGTAAGTCCCATTTAAGTGCTACTAAAGTGCTACTTTCTTTATTCAAGGTATAGTCGGAACAGGTGGATGGTGACTTAACATTCTTCTTTAATTTAGTTTTCCAAATGGGGGCTGCAGAACAAATTGGAGACACGACATTGGCACATAATCACCTTGTGAGTGTCAGCAAACATTTCCTTATGTACTCATTCAGTAGACGAGGCAACATTATAATTCACTAAAAGTGGTGTGTCTCTCCGTCTATCTGGTGTTTAGTTGCTAAAAGCAGCACTTTGGTCACCAGCTCGATGCTAACGTTGTCTGTCTGCTGTTCTGTGTTGGGAAGGTGGCATACAAAAGTTGTTTTAAAGCTTCTTTCTCTGTGAAACTAAACCAGACAACAAAGTTGTCAAGGTAGTGAAACCAAAACAATCAGTTGAAAGTACAGCGGAGAGGAACTGCATCGTCATTGCTTTCACATTACACATATTTGCGCCATTGTTAAGTCAGACACATTGATTAGAGCAGCTTCTGATTACATGTAGATAGCCATCACATCTAGTGCCACAGTCAAACTGAGGGATGTGACACAAAAAACATTGAGAGGGCATATTGAGCATATAACTTGAACCAATTTCAAGCACCAAGAACAGGTCTGTGATCAGTGGCTTGAAGAACCAAACCATGCACTCTACACTTGAGTCCCACCTGAAAATAATGCCTTCACTGCCCATGTTTATTTTCATATCACTAGAAAGGAAAATGTTATTCCCATTTACACATACTTTATTTCTTAACCGTTCCCGTGGCCTCTCTCATACGATGTGTCTACAGAAGGTGGTGCCATATCTTCTCGGGAATGTGATGCTGTAACACATCCTTCTCAGCTTGCCGTACGACCACCTGCTTCCACATTCATTTACTCCAGCGCTCCCTTTGCCACCAGCCACAATTCACACTGAGGGAGACTCAAACACACCTTTGCCAGTGGTCGAGTAAAGGTGTGAGAGGAGGCGGTCACACGTGGCTTGGGGATAAAGATAAAGATGTGATTTCTGTAGACAAGGAGTGCACCCCTGGTGAGGATACTGTCTACTTTGGTAAAGGAAATTAGGCCGAAACCAAGAAAACTGAGTTAAAATAATGACCGGATGGTGTGAGACACAATACTGGGTAAATAAGTCCACTTCTATTTTCACACAACTCGTACTTTTCCAGCTGCCCACTTCTGCTCTGTGGTCGTTTCTTTCTATCTTTGGGGATGGCCTCGTCTTTTCATCTGTGGTCTATGATGACATCAACAGATACACCTGTTGTTGCTGTGTGCTGGTGCATTGATGTAACAATGGCATTTCAGTACAGCCACTCTTGCCATGGCTGTGTATCTCCATGGGTGTTTATTTGATGTTGACCTTTGATCCCTTTCTATTGTTGTTTACCTCCCATGGCACGAATCCATCTATCTGTAAGTTCCAACTATACTTCTATCCACACTCGATATTGTGCTTGTTGTTGATACAGACAATACAGACTTCTGATTGTGTACTTGTATTGCCATCCAGTGACTTACTGGCAAATACTCACAAAGGTTACTGCATAATGCAGGGGTGTCAAACTCATTTTAGTTAAGGGGCCGCATGCTGCCCATTTTGACCTCAAGTGGGCCGTACCAGTAAAATCACAGCATAATAACTCATACATAATGACAATATTACTCTCTGTTTAAATCATTGTTGGAGGTTTTTGGATGATAAACCCTGTTTTAAGGTCTTTCTTCAATAAACTAGAAACATAAAGACCAACAATTCAGACATCAGCCCACTGTTTACCTGCCTGGGCTCTCCTCTGCAGACTCCCTTGCAGTTAGGCAATATTTTTAGTAAAGTCAGTACTGTGATTAATTGTGTCTGTGGCTCAATGGTTACCATGCATGTCTTACAATCAGAGGATCAAATTTTTTTTTTTTTCACATTTTTACAATTATCCTGCGGGCCGGACTGGACCCCCTGGCGGGCCGGATCCGGTCCGCGGGCCGTATGTTTGACACCCCTGGCATAATGTATTATCTATTGAAATGTATTTGTGAGTTTTGCTTTTGTAAAGTTGCATAACGGGATGGATAATCACGTACAAAATATCTCCATTGTACAGCTTCAATAACACAAACTGACTATGGTCACATACAAATTAGCCATAATCAACCTTTTGATGAGGGTAGTAAAATTCTTTATTTTGAAATGATCGGGGTTATTAGCCTGGGTTGTATTAACAGTGCCATATGCAAATATAAAAAAATAAAAAAAAACTTTTAAAATTCTAAGCGGACCAATGCCATTCATTTGCCAAACGCATCTGTTTGTTAAATACATAAATACATTTTAGAATGTATTTCAGTTTTTCTTCAAAATTGTAATCTCTGATTCATAATTATAAAATAAACAGATATTGTTTATCAGCTGTCTGCAGTTGCCTACATCCTTCACACATGTCTTTGTATTTGTATATCTTTTTTCGTCTTGCCTTTTGCTTCTGTTCTCTTTTTTCCTCCAGTGACCAGTGGATGAGATGTATAGTCTGGGACAGTAATATAGATGGTGGCTTTGACCTGTAGAGACTCCTCAAACTCGTTCCAAATCAATTTACCGTTCCATCACTGCCACCCAGATGCCCATCTTTCTTCTCTCTCTCTCTCCCCCTCCCTATCTCTTGCCAATCTCCATTCATCAGTCTTCTTTCTCCATTCTCCCCTCTCATCTTTTCTGGCAAAATTACTCAGACCTTCTTGACAGTGAGAAAAAAAAAAGTTTGTCTCGGTGTGCCGTACTTTAGAGAAGAAAGGAATACACGAGAAGGAATTGGACTTTCAAAAGAAGTTTGCCCTGAAACCTTTTGTTCCGTGGCTCTCATGCAGTATTCATGTTCTCGATGAACTCTTCCTCGCTTTGCTTTAGTTCTTTTTACAAACTAATCAGGCACACAGTTAATGACCTTGAGGCATTATCAAAACAGTGTTTCTCACACATGTGTGTATGCGTGTGTCTGTGTGTGTGTGTGTGTGTGTGTGTGTGTGTGTGTGTGTGTGTGTGTGTGTGTGTGAAGGGGAAACAGAGAAGTTTTCAAAAACTGTAAAGTCTACAGGTGCAGGGCGATCCATTTACATATTTTCATGATGTTTTTAATGATGCTTATGCTTTATAAATATGATGTGCTGTTTTATATGGTTGTTAATCTCTTTATATTCTTTTATGCTTTTTGTGCAAAGCAAAATCCTAATAAAGTTTTTTTCATTAATTTCTTAACACTTTGGAGTCCTTGGAATATGATAAACAATTATGAGTTTCACGCTTTTGGAACAATCTAGTAATGCCAGACATATCTTTTGATACAATAATCATCTTATACAGCAGACATGGGCAAAGTACGGCCCCCGGGTTTTTAATCCGGCCCGCCGAATTTGTCCAAATATTATTATTATTATTAGGGTTGCAACAACGAATCGATTATCAAAAGTGTTGGCAACGAATTTCATTATCGATTCGTTGTGTCGCGCGATTATTACGCCAGTCAATAAATCGCGGAGAAAGAAAAAAAAAAAGAGCGGAGCAGAGCAACTGGCCGGCAGCGTTTCTGAGATTGGAGTGAGACACTAGACAAAATAGAAGATCTTTGATGTGACGTGTCGAGTCTTGGCCAATCAGCGTTAAGATGTCGACAGCGTCTTCATTTCCCTCAAACTTGTTTTTAATGGAAGCTAGTCAGCTTGCTATCACGTTAGCTAACGTGTTCGGGTTGTGTATTGTCGTTAAAGTTACTTTATGTTCCGTTACAGTTCAGTCTTGCTTGTAAAATGAAACATGCCGTAACCCCCCCGGTCTGGTACACCGGCACACCGGCGGATTTGGCTGCAGGTTGTTTTTTTACTCAAAGTAGAATGAATCAAATCACGTCGTTGGGCTTAAGAGACCCAGAATGAAATAGTTTAAGGAAGAGGACGCTCTATGCAGCGCAGCTTGATGCAGGGCTGAGATGAAGAGGTCAGAACAGACGTGAGAGGAGCAGTGCAGCTTCCCTCTGTCCAGTGTTTCATACATATTGATATAGCAGGTCATGCTAAATGCAGCCTCTGCTCCAATGAGATCATTACAGTAAAAGGGGCTCACATTTGGCAAATGTAAAGCATACATGTTTTTAGTGTTAGTCTATTTTTATTTAATTTTCTTTATTAACAGCTCAGGGATGTTCAAGGAGCAACCTGTTTGTGCACTTTCTGAAGATGTTTTGCACTGTGAATTTGCACTGTCAGTTCTGTTTTTGAATAAAGGGTTGGAAATTAATGCTTTTTTGATGTTTTTATCCGAAAAAATAATCAACCGATTAATCGATTATTAAAATAATCGTTAGTTGCAATTCGTGCAATTTGTTAAATTGCCTTGCAAATAAATGCTTTGCTACCTGTTAAAGGCCAAATCCTTTCATGTAATGATTTTTACATGCCATTTATATTAGTTCACACAAACACTCCATCCATCTGTTCCTGGCCCGGCCCCTCTGTCAAATTTTAGAGCCCATTGTGGCCCGCGAGTCAAGAAGTTTGCCCACCCCTGTTATACAGTGACAATGTATGTGCCTCTCATTATGGTGCTCTTGTTAGATTAGAAAAATGTACCTTTCATTTTCCATGAAGTTTACTGTGTGTTCAGGCAGAAAAAAAGTTAACAATACAAAATCCTCGGAAAGATGTAATTAGTCGCAATTCAGGCTGTGGCTGCACAGTCTGACCCGAAGACTCATCCCCGCAAGATAAACATGTTTTAATGTGAGAAAATAATGTGCGCTTATTGAGCTTCATGAAGGTTATAAACGTTCAGGGCTAGGAGGAAGAAAGAGAACGAGTGGAGATGAATAACAGAAAAAACTCGCATTTCTGATGAATTTGAAGTTTGGTGAGAGCTGAGCACAGACACACTTGTTTTTATGCACATCTATGCCTTGACAAACCTGAGCGAAAGAAAATAATCAAGGTATCGCAGAAATGTTGTCCTAGTATCACAATTCTCTTCTTTTGCAGTGGTTTCATAGCAGCCGACTGAAGAATTAGCGCCACCAACTGCCGATTTTGCTGCACCAAACAATCTAATATTGTCTGGAAACTAGTTTCAAAGTTCCACTAAATTTGGATGGAAACATGACTACAGACTATCCACAACACACCCAGAGTAGGTGCATCTATTTCCAACTAGCTTACAGCTAACGTCTGCACAGTGGCTCCATTGTCTGTTTGGGGTGAGGCAACACAACATGGTCCAGCTCTCAAATGTGTGCAAAGGATGCAGGGTAAAAGTTGTTTTCTTTGTTGTCTGAACAGACCTTTAGAATAATTATGGATTTAAAACCTCACTATTGGAAGCAATACTGGTGAACTCTTATGTTGAGTGACTTTGCGTTTCACAGGATAAACCTGAATCCAGATTTATTTAGAAACCAGAGTACCAATCTGGCATTTGATTTATTTTGAAAATGTTTTTTATGAAAGGCTGTATATATCAGCATCTCAACATATGAGTCTTTCCCAGCAACGGTAATGACTTTCATGTCAACTTTTTCCTCTGTAATTATTGGTACTATACTTCCAGTAACATGGAAGCTTGACATGTCATTGTGATGTTTTATTAGGAGCAGAATGAGATTGTGGAAAATCCCTTCGTGTTCCTTTTGTGATCCTGTGTCTGCTCTCCGACAGCGTATTGGAGCCTCGGCAGAGATTAATCGATGATGGTATTTGCACAGTTCTTATCACACTGCCTATCTACTGTCGCAGAAACCCAGGGATTACATTCACCTCTGATATACCGCTGACAGCAGTGAAAGGAGGGGGTGGCTCCTATGATTTGTTTCCTATCTTTCTTTATTTCTCTCAGCCATTCAATAATACATATAAGAAGCACATAACAAACATTTAATGACATGAGGAATCTCTTTGGGTTTATATTGTGTTTCCTCTTTGTCTTGAAATAGATCCTGACTGAAAAAAACTGAAGAAGCGTGCAGTTCAGTCAGCTGATCACAGAACTGTGAGATTACGTACGGATGTGAACATTATAAGACATCAAACAAGAGCAAGGCCGAGGGATGACATGGGGCTCACAACATGCAACAAAGACCAAGATGCAGAAGGAGAGGAGAGGGTAGCGCGCGAACTGAGAGGGATACAGAGAAAGCGAATGGAGAAAAAAAAACACCTTTTAAAAATCGCAATTAAAATCGGTATTGGAAATAAGTTGCCGTGCTAGATTTGTTCAAACTTTTTGTTGTTTCTTTTCAGAGTAAGTGTGTTGCAAGCAGTGCGGAACCAGAACAAAGAGCCGCAACACACATCTGTCCTCTCTACTCTGCATGCAGGAGACCACCTCCAGCTGTCTGCATAATAAACACCCTTTCTCTAACACACACATATACACAGACACGCACACACCCCAAAAAAACGAGCAAATGTGCAAGCCTGCGTGTGCACAGTCACACGCAGCCTCAGTCGCGAGTGAACATTGCTGTGAGCTTGAACATTAAGATGTTGTAATTTTGGGGATAATTAGTTGGCCTGTCAGTTTTATGGCTGTACCTTGCTAGCTCAGAGATTAGGCCTCCGAGACCTCCTGCTCTGCTGCACATGCAGCGCTCTGCCATTGTGTGTGTGTGTGTGTGTGTGTGTGTGTGTGTGTGTGTGAGTGAGAAATAGAGAGAAAAGGGAAGAGAGAAATTGAGAGGCACAGTGAACGCCACTGAGAAGGAATTATAATGCCGCTATTTAATTAGCAAAACCTCATTCAACTTCCATTAGTGATTCTGAACCGCTATCCCCCTCAGTCATATATTGTAATGCGTCTTTGCACATACATTGATTGTAAATTCATAGCTGTCATTTATATTCAAATACCCTTTGTAACCACTATAATCGGAACTTTTCTGATAGAAATAGCAGGGTTTTATTTCAGGGTGAAAAAGCATTACTAATATGATCTGAATCTTATTCCAAAAGATTAAAGAGGAGAGGGAAATGTCCAAATATATACACCACGCTCACGGTGGCAGCAGTCTGTACGTCCCACATGTTAAGCACCTTTATGCCCTTTTCACTCGCCGTGTTCTCCAGCTCTTTCTGGGAGATGCTGATCCTGTGTTCCCAGGCAAGATGACATGTTTCGAGTATAGGAAAATAAACAGAAGAAAAACAAAACATGAACAAATTATACAAATACCTTTTAATCATACAGTTTTCTTTTGAAAAAACTCAACAATTATCCAGCAAGCACAATACTGAACATGCTGAGGGAATAAACGTGGCAGCACAACAAAGTCTGAGTGTTATTTTATTTTTTTCAGAAGTAATAAAGGCATGGCTGAGATGCAAGAAAGTCAAATAAAGAGAGCAGGCAACAAAGAAAGACATCTCCATCATTGCACATGGCTGCAGCTTGTGGACATCTTAAATACCGTGTTTACTGGCTGCAGTCCATTAGCTCATACAGACTGTTAGTAATTAATTTCCTCAGACATACACTTATACTCACAAACACACTCTCCCTCACATGCACATATATGTGCATGGAGCAATTATTCATGACTTGAAACAGGAGAAGACAAGTAATTGAATTATGTTCCGCATAAACAATAAACTCAGGAGAAATAAACCTGCTGTTTCCATACCCCCGGCTTTCCATACAGCCGTCTTGGCAAGGAGCCTGCATGTGACACACACACACACACACACACACACACACACACACACACACACACACACACACACACACACACAGAATCAGGGTCACATTCATAGGGTCAGATTCATATTAATCAGTGTAGTCACATGAAAACCTCACATCACAAGCCAAACACTGTTTTGAGTGGGTTCTTAGATTGGAATTTCTATTTATTTTTGCACCTCATGAATTTGCTATTATTATCCATATATGTCAAAGTTGTGCATTACTCATTATCACTGAAAAGATCTTGATATTCTGTGCATCTGGGCTTTTGGTCTCACTGGACCTCTGGTTATCTTGCAGCTACAGTTTGATGAAAAGATAGAGAGAAAAATCTGTGACTCTCACCCTTCAAATTCAGCCCTTGGAGCTAAACATGCTTTCATCTGCTCGCCGTCATCTCCTCTCTGTGAAGGAGATTTGATTCATGGTTAGTGACAAATTCCGTGCAAGCTGCTAATTAATGGAAAGCAGGTCTCCCTGAAACTCTCTTTACAAATTAATATGATGACTATACATGAACAGTATTGCAGATATAAATCATCACAAGATTATGTTCGGGACTGACGTTGTGTTGTGAACATTCGATACAGTTAAAATCACTTTGACTATTTGTCATCTTATTTCTGCTTCTTTTATGGATTTTTTTTAATTTGACATGATTTCACCACTAAAGTTGACTTTGTCCACAACAAATGAAATTATGATAAGAATTGATAGAAACAGACTCCATAGCACCGTCACTAAACAATAAGCACATATTGCAAGATGTGAATATGATTTCAGTAAAACAGGCTTTATGGAGCTGTTTGAGGCACCGTTGCCTGGAACAGAACCCTTCTTTGGCTCTAGACATGTGTTACAAATAACTTTTATTTGCATTGTTCATACAGAAGTTGGGAAGCCAGATGGGGATCAGGGCTTCACATCTTTATCACTGCACTAGTGACTCCTACTGGTTACAACGTCCGTATCGGTCGTCTGTCCAAGGAGCTCATTTCGACACTATATACTGCTTGTAAGGAGGAGGTCGGGTGGATGGATTAGTCAAACAAACATCCAGGAGACTGCTGCTCATGTCCCATGTGAAATCAAAAGTCAACTTTGACTTAATTTAATTAACGTATCATTAACTTATGTACGTATCCCTAAGTTATTCAACATTAAGTTATTTTGCGAGTCATTGGCAAGTGTTATAAGGACGTGTTGGTTCTACTAACTTATTTATGACATACTATACTATGACTTTTCCCTGACTTTTTTATTTCATGCTATACTATGACTTGTCTTGTTGAACAGAACACCTTTTTTCCTTCTTGTAAGATCCAGTTGTATATATCTCTCCCACTTCTTACCTAAATAATGTCTCCGTGGCCCTCTAAAAGCAATCTAGATGACTTACATTATCATCCATCTTCTGAGGAAACAGATGACATTGGATATGGATACCTCTCCATAGGTTTTTTCTCCTTCCCACAACTAAAGGCTCTGCAGAGAGGAAGCCTCTTTTTACACTTCACTTTCCACAGTCAAATTGTGAAAGCAGGAAGAGTAAACACTTCAGACAGAGCAGGCTGAGAGGAAATGAGAGCCACTAAGAACTGACGATCTTTAGTTTAGTCATGCCAAGAAAATAATACAAAGTGTGATTCAATATTATTTTAAAAAGATGAGAGCCAAACTCAATCAAAACTTTTTTTTTCCCAGAGATATACTTTTGTACTGGACCCTAGTTCACATCCCCTGACAACGAATTTTACCATGCATTGTGTTTTAGCAGATTTCTTAAAGAACAGGAGATACAATAAACACCTAAAATAAGGGATAGTCATTTCATGAATATTCATATCTAAAATGTGTTTATCAAAAATAACATTATTTAGTAAATGGGATGTAAAAGTGTGAAGCACTTTAATTGTCTTTTTGCTCTACCAAACCCTACACATCATGATAAACAAGCCAAATATGGTCAAGTCAGTCAGTGCAACATTACAGACTTCCCTGAGTGACCCGGCGACCTCTGTGAAACAGACGGCGTCTAGCGGACATCATGCTGGTCTGAGGGTACTGCCTTGGGGTATTACCTTATCCACCAAACACACACACACACACACACACACACACACACACACACACACACACACACACACACACACACACACACACACACACACACACACACACACACACACACATATTTCCCCTGGCTCTGTCCTGGGCAGCATATGGCAGTCCTTGAGGTTCAAGGACACCAGTGTTTTACAGATTTAGGAGATTCATCACTGACAAACACACATTCATCTCAGACCTTAGCCTGTGGAACACACACACACACACAGGCCACACACATCCATGCTTGTGCACTCACACATGCAAACAAACGGACACTACATACATGATGAAGAAAAAAAAGGTAGGCGAGAAGCAGAAGTAGCCACCAGCTCTACACAGATTAGTGTGTATCTGATGACTGGAGGTGCATGGCAGTGGTTTAACAAAAGGACCCCTAAAGTAGAGCTAAACACAGACACACACACATGAATACACACCATCTCTGTCGTTGACCTTGTGTCGAGCCAAGAAGTTCTTTCTAGTACAGCGCTGACACAAGCTTAAGTTTCTCTTTAACAGTTTACATTAAAAGCAATGTAAATCCTCATGTTTGTTTTTCTGTGCCAGAGTGAAATGGAGAAACTGGCTTGTTATTTCTGTTGATGTGGATGGGATTATATGTAATCCGTGCACACAAATATTGAAACATGCAGATTTGCCGTACATGGTATGGTGCGTTGATCCAGAGATACAAAAATGCAGCTTATCTGACATGTAGTCAACCAACGACTAACATTGGCCAGCTCCTCTTATTTATCAGCAGCCTGGCCTTGGTGTCTCAACATGTTTGAATAATCTGGCTTGTGTCTGAGTAAACACAGCTCTTATCAGCCTCCGGTGGATCTGATGGATCATATATGTTGGAAAGAGCATTTGTCACAACCCAAGGAATAAACACACACAATACGAGACACAATAGCAATAGCTATAAACAATAGCAAAAGGTAACTTTGAATTACAGTAAATATTAATCCATAATGTGTAAGTGTAGTTTGTGTGTGTGTGTGTGTGTGTGTGTGTGTGTGTGTGTGTGTGTGTGTGTGTGTGTGTGTGTGTGTGTGTGTGTGTGTGTGTGTGTGTGTTTTTAATTTCACCTCTGTTATTCTAATCAGATAATTGTCTTTTTGAATCTACTAAAAGGTTTCATGAATGTAAACCAGTGCTGTATAAGTGTATGGGCCGGGCCTACTGTAGATGTCAAGTTCTTATATGGCTACACTGATTAATATGAATCTGACCTAGAAAGTATGTGTGTTGGTGAATGTATGTGTGTGTCGAGGACTAATTAGCCTGTTTGTTCTACATGCTTTATGGGTCCTGGGGGGACGACAGGAGATGGGCACATACACACCTTCCTCCCTGCAGAGGCCCATCTGTTGTACAGACACACACACACACACACACACACACACACACACACACACACACACACACACACACACACACACACACACACACACACACACACACACACACACACACATTGCCATAGAAAGCCACTATAAAACTGCTGATGAGGGAACACAGATATTGATGGGATCACTCATTTGAGCTGTCTGTTAGGAAATATTGCTCCTCTCGCACACAGTGATGAAGAGGAAACGAAGAGGAGGAAGAACAAAGGCAGGGGAAAGAAGCTGTCGCTAATCACAATCAGACCTTTTGGGGATTTCACCATGATTTAAATTAATATTACTGGTCGTAATGTAATGTTAAATGACGGTTCAGTGTGCTTTTGCCCTATAGTGTTGCTGTTGTTTTGGATATTGTTTTTAAAATGATGCACTTCCACATTGTTTAAACAGGGAGAGAGCGCAACAAGCTTACGCACATAAACACACACACAGGCACAGGCACACACACACACACACACACACACACACACACACACACACACACACACACACACACACACACACATACACACACACACAGACGCACATAAGACAGACAGATAGAAAGAGGAATATTAGCTCAATAGAAAACAGGAGAGGAGCAGATTTGCTCGTTGACTAGCATAACAAAAATGTGCTTGTTTTAAAACTCTAATCTCTTCAGATATAATGTTCCTAACACAGGCAGGCATCAATTTTCCCAGGGTGAAATTCAGAATCAAGTTATTCTCACAGGTTTATATCTTTCAATCAATGGCAGAGGTCCATGACCTTTCTATGATGCTTTCACCCACTTTCCTGCAATTTCAGCATTATATGAACACATTTCAAAAGCCTTTGCAGAACAATGCAAGTCTTATTGAGGGTAATTATTTCCTAATGCAACACATGAATGGTAATGTTTACAGCATACGTAGATCAATTTGATTAATACATCTGTTACAATATCTGATTCATACATTTGCTGTGTTAATTTATCTGTCTTTTTAGTACATTTTTAGTTTGTATCATATTTAGTCAACCTCATCCTGTTTTTCCAGTCAGGTCTGGGCATGTTAGTCATCTCTTATTCAATGGAAACAGTTACTCAGTATAGCATTACCATAGACTGTATATAAGATGTGTACATCATCACTGCGACATCACCCATTTTTTTTTTTACTACAGTTCCGTGTCTCAACCGCCCGAAACAAGTCGATAATATTTCCTCTCCTTTAATTCTCGTTACCAAAATGAACACGGGTATAAATGCACCTAGGTATCACACTACTACTCTGCCATTTGTCTCGAATACATTTTGAGGTAAAAATACACTTCTGAAACAAGCAAATGGATCCATCCCCTTTGAAGTGCTCAGAAGCTGCCAGCCTGGAGGCTGTGTACATCCCCGTGGAATCTATTTCATTATCACACTACACTAACGCTGCTCACACAAACTGAATGCATACAGTAGAACCTCAAACATCAGGGATCCCCCACTGTACACTATCAAAACTCTCCAAAAAACAAAGGGAGATAGAAGAGTCAATACGACACCTCTCTGGGAGACGGATAACTGCGAGGCCGGGCAATAACACGTCGTGTGGCAAGCTCTTTCTCACTTGGCTAACCTTGAATGACGCCTCAGATGAGAAGAAAATGCTATTTTCACCTCACTTCTGGGCCAGAAGTGGCTTCGCTATGAGCTGTGTGTGTGTGTGTGTGTGTGTGTGTGTGTGTGTGTGTGTGTGTGTGTGTGTGTGTGTGTGTGTGTGTGTGTGTGTGTGCGCTCTATTTTCTGTCAAAGATTGCTTTCTTACAACCGAGACCATTTAATTACAGAGTGACCAGTTTATTAGCTCCACCTGTACCATCTGCATGTCTTATCTAATGCAGTCCAACACAGTAACACATCAACATATAATATCAGGTCTATTTAGATGTTTTATTGTTTTATATTTCATACATGAATGGGACTGAATATTAGAGACACCTCTGCAATCCAACACAATACCGCCAGTAACAACATACTCAAAAAGGACAATAGAATTGAATTGACACCTCTCTGTCAAGGCATCAACAAAAATAATATAATACTTTAAGTATTGCCGGCCTCATGCCTATGGGGACCATGGCAAGTAAACGCGTCAAAGAATAGAAGATACACACACGTTGAGCTGCTGTTTACTCCACGGCAGGAAGTGTTTATTCTTCTCCACAGATCATACTAATGCTAATGTCTTTAGCTTCAGTTCCTGTTTTGTCACAAAGCTAAAAAATAACAGTTTGGCAGAATGTTTATGTTATGTTGACCATTTAGCGTGTTAACTAATACCAATTAATTGGTCTTAAAGTTGGACCACCAAAAAGGTTCATCCTGAGAGGACATGAGAGGACATGACTGTACCAAATGTCAAGGTAATCCAAAGACCTTTCTCCCAAAACAACAAAGGTCAACCTCATGGTGGCCCAGAGGAAAAGTCAATAGGAGTTATTCTCTGAGAACCATAAATAGCTGTGACTTTCACCATTTGATATCTCAGTCTGAAGTGTTGGTCTGATTAAGGCTACATCGACACTAATATAGATCTCCTTCCATACGAATGTTTCAGCATCGTTTTCGAAGCGATCTCCGTTCGCACGACAAGCTTTGAAAACGCATATCACATGACCATTCACGTGCACTGGGCATGCGCATGACGGTGAAAACAGGAAGCAGATTTTCTAGACACTGCAGTTCAATCAGGAGAGACAGTGAATGATTAGTAGTTAACGTTTATTATGCCAGATGATGCGTTCACGAGTTACAAATAATTTGTTTGGCGCTTGAACTCAACGAGGAGATTCGAATGTGGGCTGCTGGTGAGGGAGCGGTACGAGTGAGATGCCTACGAGCCTAGCGTGAGGGGATGGTCTTCCTGTCTGAACTTACGCTAGAGCTTTATTTGGTTTAGTTTCAGAAAACACTGCGGAGGAAGAACGGCAAAGATTTCTTTGATTGAACGACAAGTCTGAACTGTCGCTCAGCTTCGTGACTGCTAAGACCCAACCAAGTAGCGTACGCGGGTGTCTACGTTAGCGTTTGCAAACTTCTCCGTTTTTGTTCCCTGTTTCCCTGTAATGCAAGGAATCTCAATAAAATAAGAACCAGCTTGCTTATGGCTGAACCTTTACATACTTTTCATTTTCTTCTGGTGAGCTGTGGAGAGATTAATCGGATGAATAGATGGGTTATTCATAGCAGCGGAAAAATTCAATCACAGGGTACGAATGATCCAGTTAAATGAATAACACCAAGTGTGTGCAAAAGCCGGGTCATCGGTACACGTAGAAATACTCAGATCATAGTAATGTGTGGGTGATGTCTGAGAAATATAATGGGCATGTGTGCGACTGGCTGGCTTTGAAAACAAATAATGGCGTTGTTTTTTTTATTCTTTTTGAGCTCAGTAGATGAATAAGTCACACTAACTTTTGTTTAACGTCCAAAAGGTAGGCTGGGTGTGTGTGTCTGTACTGTTTGTGTGCGACTGTGTTTCCCTTCCTACATACCAAACCACAGTTGGATGTCGTTTTCACAAGTTTATTCCTCTATCCATCAAACACTCAACCCTCGGACCTATCAGACCCCACCTCTCGTTCTCACTGTGTGTCTCATACTCCCTCTCTCTCTCTCAGTGGGATTCAGGGCCCTTTCCCTCTGGCCTATAACCTCTCAGGTCACAAGCTCCCTGTCCTTGACCCTCCGAGTCAGAGCAGCCTTGGGAAAGTGCCTGCTGTCTGATTTACAGATACACGGATGGTAGAGCTCCGGGGAGGTCAGCAGGGGCTCGCATTGCTTCCCTCTCCCACGAACTAGGCCTATACTCTGTTAGTGGTGATTTAGTGATATGGTGTTCTGGATCCAAGGGGCAATGTCAAAGGACATGTGGGAGATATGTAGAAATCTGATAAATGTGTTGCAACTGAGCTGTTTCTCAGTTTGCAGCTCCATCATCTCAGGCAAGCAGGGATTGGGTTCAGATAGGACACAGTTTCTGTGCAATAAGGTTCACATTCCCCATTCTCCAGGATATTGAAATATCTTCTCTAGTTATACACATTCAATATTTTAGAGATTCTGGCAGGTGGTTTTAGAAGGTTCTTGTTTAGAAACGTGTTTTTGGCAGATGTGATCAGTAAAGTACCTTTGTTCAATGGTGTTTAGTTGTGGTGGAATTTAGAGATTAAACATCAGGATACTTTTACTAAACTAAAACATTTATTCTCTGTGTTAATATATAAAATATAATATATAATAAAAGATCTTCTACCCCTTAAAATAGGCAAATTGGGATTATGCAGTATCTCTAACAACCTTTCCATTGGGATGTTTCTGAACCACATCTGCAAAAGTTATTATTTTTGTAATTTTCTCAGGTTAAAAATAGGGAAGGAAGCCATAATGTTAACATGACACTTTGTTGGTCCCTGCAGGAAGATTATTTCTCTCTTGCCCCCTTTTTACAGATAGGTCATAGGTCAAGGTAAACTACAAAGCAGCTCCACTGGAGGTGGAACATGTTCAGGTCCATCTCAGTAATGATCAAGTTTGAAATGTTTTGCACCCATTTATTCACTTTTCACAGCAGTTTGTTGAGAGAAACCAAATGGTTGTTTTATTGAGACATTCTTTACATTCAAATTAGATATAATATGAGTAATCTTCCATGATTTGGACAAACTTTGTGTTAACCATACTGAGAGCAAAAGATTGTGTTCATAACTTTAAGTATAGCGTTATTAGATATCCAGTTTTTGAATCATAAAGAAAAACAACAACAAGCAAACTTATCTTTTGTTTCAAATTGTTTTCATCTTTTAATTATGTGACAACTTTTATTTTGGTCTGACTTTTTTGAGTTTTTACTTTCCCTTAAATGCTCAGATGTTGAATACTCATATACAGTACTTTAATACATTCTGTAGTCACAAGCAAGGTGATTTGACAGGTTGGACTCATACACGGACATTCATACACAAGGGAACTGATAAAGGGAGTCGTGGATTTAGATAAAACCCAGTCTACATGGATTAGCTTAACATTCTGTATTCCTCCTGTACATCATCCGTTTTAACCGTGTTGGATTGTTTATCTGGCACAGGGGATTAAAAGCATTGTGTGACAGAACCATGGATACTCTCCTTACTTTGTCCCTCGTAGATTAAAAATAAATACATAAATTACGTCATCCATCTGCCATTTTATTTAGAGGAAAAACACAGTACATCATGAAGCTGGCTATGCACTCACACTTACATTCATTTGTGGAAGTGTTATTTTAAACTAATATATTGTTGTAGTATTTTGTTGTATCAATTGTTTGTTGTAGGTGAAGAGTGTTGGATTAATTAAATGTAATATAAAATGTATATTGATATACATACACTTATGTCACAAGAAAGTTAAACTTTAGGTTTTAATTTGATGTAATACACATACAACATATATTGTGCATCATTTTACTGCATTTTGGGATTTGAGATTTCTGATTGTATAGTAAAGCTCTGACTAATTGATTGATTAACTAATTGATTGATTAACTGATTGATTGAATGATTGATAACTGATTGATTGATTGAATGATTGATTGATTGGTACAATTTAATTTCAAACCCTACTACTCAATCCAAATGTTGACTCTTACGCAAGAATGTGGCTGTTATTGTATGTGTACAAGACTATAACCTTATAACTATATATCTACAAATACACTTAAGATAAACATACTGTATGTTTCCAGCATAATATTATGAAACTTTGTTTTAATTGTTAGCATATGTAAACAATGTAGTCTTCACTAATTTACAGAGAGCAAGGTCCTTCTCAGTTATCCCGTAAAGCCTTGAAACACAGAGTTTACAGTAAATTAGGAAACTGAAATCTACTGAATAGTTTTACTATCAACAATAATGGTTTAAAATATTGTTTAAAAATGCTGAACAGAGCTGCTCTGCCTTCAGCCTCTCCATCATGGTGGTCCTTCATTTATTGCCTCTATTAATCATATGGCAGTCATTAATTCCGCCCGGGTAAAAAATCACACGGATTTGTCCTATAACAAACATGAGCCAGTTCTGACATGTTTAGAAACAATGTCAAATCACCTAATGACAGCTCACACTAAACAGACAGCTGAGTGCATGGCATGGTTTCAGTTTTGTTCATGTTTAGAGCTTTACTCAAACAAACATCATCAATTTGATTCCACTGATGTTTTGCTTTTTCCATATGAGCTCAAACATCACATAAATACTCATACTAAAAGGCTCCTTTCAAAATGTGATCCATACTATATATACATCGAATGCCACTCGCTGCTCAACTAAATATTGCACAACATTTAAGCAAATGATTCACTCATTCACCAACATTTACTGCATTACCCAAAGAAGCCATCGCCCGTCTTATCCATTCTGATGATGATGATGATGATGATGATGATGATGATGATGATGTATCTTCTTCCTATCAAACAGCCGTGTTACTTACTGTGTTCTGAGAGCACGAGGCAGCTTTTATGATTCATCATGAAACAAGGTAGTGACAGACAGTCGCTATCCTTCACTGAAGAGCAAACTACAAACATTTCAGAGACACGTTTAAAGCCGAAAGTGATAATTGGGTTCCCAAGCCAAGGTTTTCTTTCTTGGTATTTCTTTCAATTAGTTATCGGCATTAGAGGAAATCAGAAGCCTGACTGAGCACTACTTAATTACAATATTAAACACTACAGAATAAACTGAGATGTTAAGAGTTGTAAAGAGCAAAATAAATGAGTTTGGGTTGTTTTTAAATCATAGGCTGTATTATTCATATGAGCTATTAACCAATAATCTATATTTAATTATACATGGAGACACGACTCATTCTTTTGGATAAAAAAATGTAAGGTGCAAAATGTATATCTCAATATATATATATAGAGGCTATACTATTTATATAGGTCACCAAGCTGTCAAACACAGTCATAATCATAAATGGAGACATCTGCTAAATTGGCTAGCATGATATCTCTGGGGAATTCATATCATGTACGGTGTGGTGGTGGAAGGCTTAAGTGTTGATGCCTGCACAGTATGCCAGTTTTGTTTGGTGACTCAGATGAGCATATGAACATGTTTTATCAACTCAGATCTTTATTCACACACATTTTATGGAGGGTGCACAGTAAAACGACACGCACACTGTCCTCAGTGGGAATCACACCCTTGCATGCCAGTGGAACTGTTGGCAGCTTGAAGCGGATTCAGAACCATTTTAGCTCATGTGACAAGTGGATCATCTTGTGTCACACTCAGAGTGTGAAAAGCCATGCATTGATCATTGATCATGTTGATAATCTACTGCATGTTATTATCTCCTGGGAAGGTGTAGAAATTGCACGACATGTCCGCGGGACATTAATACACATTTTAC
This sequence comes from Myoxocephalus aenaeus, assembly GCA_038501785.1. Lineage (NCBI taxonomy): Eukaryota > Metazoa > Chordata > Actinopteri > Perciformes > Cottidae > Myoxocephalus > Myoxocephalus aenaeus. The sequence continues at coordinate 5,374,446 of JBAMJR010000013.1, forward strand.
CCCACATAGTTGTTAGAAAGCGGTCAAGGTTATGTCTCTGCAACACAACCAGCTAGTTAGGTTTTTGGAAAGATATCATGGTTGGTCTTAAAATAAGTACGCAAACTAATTAGGATACGGAAACAACGCAGAAAGTGAGACAGTTTTTCTTTGTTTTGTTTTGACTAATTATCATATTGTTTTCAAGTCATCATCATCTGACGTACGATATTGCTCACAAAATGCACAGATAATTCCACTATAAGCTCACTCCCCTGTTTCCCCACGTACACATCAACTGCCCGTACACAACTGAACCCTTAAACATCAATAACGAATCAGAAAATCCCCTACGAAACTCCAGCAGGCCAGATCTTCACACATTAAAGCAGCCGACATCATGCCAGCCGCATCAGCCACCACATTCTGTAATAGTTATACAGCTTACATTAAGAAGTACAGTATAAACAGCTCCGTCCATGCACCAGACCTCCTCAAAGGCAACAGTTGCTTCGACCAATCTGTAATAAGCATACTCAGCCCTATGGCACGCATTAAACATTAACACTGGGACAACTATACAGCCTTGTAATCCAGCACTCTATTCCTTCATGTGAGCCAAGTTCTTTAAGCTCAAACAGGGATTTAAACAACACACACACATCTTGCTTTCTTCTGAACAGAGTGCAGCAGCCACATAGTGTGCCGCTTCAATGACAGGCACAAGTGCATCTGGTCACTTTGAACATTTTGTCTCCTACTTTCACAATGTGGTGACTGTCAAATGCATGCTGGGTTTCCAATAATGTATGTATTACAGCAGGGCCAACAAATGGCTGTCCTTTGTGTGGTTGGACAAGGTGAACTTTTTACCCAGAGCATGCAAATTGGCTCTTGCTCTGAAGCTCTGAAGTAGCGAATAAAGCCATGCTTTGGCAAGTGTGTGCACGATACTGAGCATATGGAGGGTTGTGGACTGTGAATGTTTTTACACTTTTTTTCCCACCATTATATGGTTATTTTTGACACGTTACAAATGAAATGCTGAGACCAAAATGACAGTTAATGTCCTACACAAACAAACGGGAAGCAATTCACTGAACCTCAAGGACTCACTCTTTCTCTGTGAGGAACAATGATGAGTGTTTTCCAGTCCCCACTCAATGGTCACTTCAATTTAATTCATTTCACATGGTTACATTTGTAGGCGAGGTGTATTATATGACATTTTAAAGTCATTAATCACATCGTTTTCATTTCAATCCAGGGTTTTTCAGTGCTGTACTTGAAAATGATTGGTTGACAGGAACCAGTGACTCAACTCATGGTGCTGAATGCAACTGAATCATGGGATTCATTAGTTCGCCACACTTCCCCTCTCTTTTCAACAGACAATGATTGCCATATAACCTCTGCTGTGGAGGCCTCCTGGTGATGGGTGATGACCAGCCGATGATTTTTGAATGTTTGTGTGCCTTTGTGTGTGTGTGTGTGTGTGTGTGTGTGTGTGTGTGAGTGTGTTGTTGTATGTGTATGTGGTTGAGGATATTACTTGTATACTACACTTCTGCACTGGTGACTGAATCCCAAATTGGCACGGCAAAACATAAAGGAAGACTTTCAGTGAACCTTTCCCCAGAAACGCAAACTGAATGCCGCATACGCACGCACACCCAAAGCCTGGTCCTGTTTAAAGCCAGGAATTAGGCTGCACTGCTTAGTGGTTTGCAGTTCAACTCTGGTATTAATTGAAAGCTGGGTAATCTGCTTTATCAGGAGCAGATTGCAGAGTTCATGAGATGTAACCTTTCTTTTATATGCCTCCAAATTGGCTTCTGACGCTGTCAGAAGTACAGGATGTTGTTACGATATTTGAGACTGCTACTACAGCCACAGTAACGTTTGCCTTTTGACTTTAAATTGAGGATGTTGACTTTTGAGTTCTCATTATTAAAAGTAGCGTGAAGTTGTTTTACTCTCTCATTATGTTTGGGATCGAAGGTCAGGGTATACGTTTGGTTCAAGTCTTTGAGGCTCACATCTCGTCCCAACGGTCAATTTTGGTTTCTTTCCATCATGACAGTAGTTTTTTTGTTGTAATATGAATTCTATGAAAATACCACATTATGCTTTTGATTTAACGCCACTGCAAGCTACTCCCACAGGCCAGTGTCGGACTTGAGACAGCCACTCTGAGGGGAACCAGACATGCTTCTGCAGCCGGTAAGCAGTTATTTGGGTTCTAGTTAGATGTATAAAAGCCAGGTTCTGAATGCCAGAACAATAATTTGGTGCAGGAAATATACAGTTTACAGCAATTAGAAGTGGAATTAGAAGAAAAGAACAAAATTAAGATTGACTGTAAATAAATAAACAAAATTAATGTAAACTAATAAGAGTTGGTGAGGTTAAAAATAATGAAACCAATTTATCCCACTTCAGAACATAAGAAAATAATGTACGACTATAATGTTCTAAAAGAGAAATATTAAGTTTGTGAGAAAAATAAACATTTGTTAAAAAAGTACATGAGATACAGTCACAGTGAAAATGCTGTTAGACTCGTATACATGTATTGTATAAAATAAGGATAGATGAAGAAGGTTAGAACAGTTCCACCAGAAAAGGACAATACATTCAACCCATAATTAACCGAAACATTCTGCTGCAACAGTAAGATAATTCAATATTATATAAAATGTATTTATATATATTACTTTATTGGTTAGGTGCAGAAAAGGCGTTTGATGTCTCCATTTAGCGATGTTGATACACATATACATTAATATGAGTAGCGATATTCAAAGTTTGTTGGACTTTTGGAGACAAACATTTTTGGGAGATTCAACAATTGTATATTGATTATTTTTGATGATGATGTAACATATTGACTCCTGTGTTACTATATTTGAGATGAAGATAAAAACATGTTTTGTTTATAATTGTAACTGAGGTTGACAAAATCCTAAACTAACCATATCGATAAATAAATAACAAAAACTCATCTCCTAATTTGTAAACCTAAAATAATCTATTTAAACATTGATAATTTGTCAATTAAGTGATTCTTCTTTCACCAAATCATCATTATCTAATGATGATGCTAATACAACTTAAATGTGAACGGTAACACCCAAACGACCAGTAGATACTATTGACTGAAATAATTGTGGATATGTAAGAATATCCAAGGAGGACAATGCCTTTTTAAAGGGTCTATTTTAACCAGAGTTGCATGTGGCAGCAGGAGAGAGAGGGACTGTGAAAACCTGCCTGTGGTTGTGATTCAAGCCCACATTATGTATGATATATCAGCAGGCAAAATTGGCTTGATGGGATAGTAATTAGGAGCCATATATTTTCCCAGCAATGTGACGCCAGGATCATTACCGCCTATCGCTGTGATGAATGTTTCATGAGACTTAGTGGTTATGAATATATTTGTCCGCATTTTGTATGTACATATTAAAATTGTGGAAATTTCCACTGAGAGGTTGTTTGAGAACATTTAGATTTGAGTTGCCGTCCAGTCATCGGTAACAGCTGAAGGATGGATGCTGCCAAAAATAAACATTAATAAATAGATCAATTATGGCATAGATAATATAATGGTGGCAGTTTGTCTTATATAATTAATCATTAATATTATTTTTGTAGCTGGATCTTTCAGTGTGTTTCCTGAGTCATTTTCTAGTTATTAAAATATTGGCACACATTGTCAGCTATTGGCAGGATCACTCTAAATAAATTTCCAATGGTGTACGTGCCTTCAGTATATCAGTCTATATCAGTCTCTGGATTAGTAAAAGTAGCTTAATGCATCAGATGTAAACTTAACATGAAGAAATGTAAACACAGACTACTCGGGGTTTCCGAAAATGTAATTCATCTCACACACAAATGTGCCCACACACACTTTCCCAGTGACTGAAGCTTACATACAGTATGTCTGTCTCTCAGAATGTTGCAGGTGCAGCTCGTTTGACTGATGAGCCTGTAAGTGTTTCAAAGAGAGAGCCGCTCTGTGACAGCTGTCTCTATACATACATCGTTAACATGAAACTGTCCCGTCCCTTTGTTCTTTGCCTCTGCTCTCCATCCCACTTCTCTCTCTCTCTCTCTCTCTCTCTCTCTCTCTCTCTCTCTCTCTCTCTCTCTCTCTCTCTCTCTGGCTAAGCCACGCTGGAGTCAATCTTTCATCCAGAGGACTAAAGTGTTCAACTCTCAAGGAACAGTAACAAGAATAAAACTCCAAGTCATCCGAAAGAACTCAGCTCTGCTCCATAGTCCGATAGGACGGGGTGAAAACCAATCTGTAGTGGTTTAGTGGTTCAGACCAAAGAAGGGAAGCAGCTGCAGCTATGCCACTGCCAGGATTGCATTTCTATCTCCACACATTGGCGGAAAGTTCAACAATCACCCCAGAGCCCAGCCTCAAAATATGATTAGCATGGACCCAGATGATAATGGCTTTTATATGCAATTATGCCAAAGGGGGAATTACCCAGTGTATGGGAATAATGTAGCTGGGGAATGAGACAATTGCTTGCTAATGTATGTTTTTGTTGGCTGACCCACTGGAAATTTGTTTATTATCAGGTTTTATATTCAGACAGGCTGTGTCTGCAGTAAGTCATATAATGGATATTCATGAAAAACAAGTTTTGTTTTTGTATTCAATTAATTAATTAATTTCAATGTTTGAAGTAAGATTACCGATGAGGCGATAGACACGCGCTGCACTGACTGAAACAAAAGACTAAAGTAAGTGAACAATTTGCACTCATTGTTTCCCTCTCCAATGAGAAGGGATGATCAAAATTTGAACTTGCAAAGAGATGGAGGAATTGTTGTGAAGGGTTATGTGAAAGTCTGTTGTTTATTGGAATTAGCTATTACAAGTTTTGGAGGATGCTGCAGTTACTGAAGTGTGACACTTCTGAGTGAAAATACAAACATAGTGCCCAACTAATCACTTTCATCACTGTTTTGCTTTGAAGTAGATTTAAAAAAAAATACAATTACAAATCCAGAACTACTGAAACAGCAGGGGCCTTTTCTTTTTAATTAAATAATATTCATAAGTATTTTTGGCTTTAGCAACCAGGACACGTGCAACCTGACAAGCCACGCATTTATTTCTCATCTCTAATGTTTGGAAAACACATCAAAATCAATGTGTCATGTTTATTTTTTGTTGGTATGTATTTGAACACACCACCCATATGTAAATGATGATCAATAATAATGTACTTCTTAAAAAATTAAAAATCAATCAATCAATCAATCAATCAATTTTCTTTGAAGTTTCGTTTTCTGTTTCTTGGTGAATAGAAATAGTTTTGCTGCAAGTTACTCAATAGGGAGAAGAAGAAAAAAAAAGATCTCATTACAGCATCTGAGAAAAGATAAGTACAACTTAAGATCAATCCCTTTAGGACTGTATGTTTTGTTGACCTGCTTTATATTATAATTTTAATAAAGTAGATTAAACAAGTTAATTTTGAGACCTGCTAAATAAAACATACTATTTTATTGGGTGTTGCACGGACTGCCAAAAGTGCTGTTAAAAAATAAATATAATCTTTGTGATTTAACTTGATTTACAGAATAACCCACCTTTGGATGGTATCAAACAACAAAGGCAAAAACTATTTCTACCAGACATAAATACAACTACACCTATGGCTGTAGCTCATGGTCTTCCTGAAACCGCAAGGTACACGGTCCGATCCCTGGTCTCCCCATAGTTTGCATGTCAAAGTGTCCTTGAGCAAGACACTGAACCCCCAGTTGCTCCCTGGGTGCTTTTCAGCAGCCGACTGCTCCTGCTAAGGATGGGTTAAATGCAGAAGGCCTATTTCATGTATGTATGTCAAATGTATGTAATATGACAAATACAGGTTCTTTACTAATTCCCTTTAATCCAAGCCCTCACCAAACTATATTCCTCATCTTTCAGCCTGTGTACTTCTGTCATAAGGACAAAAAAGTGAACATATACCGAAGCAGAATTTGCTATAAATAAAGTATATATATACAAATGCAGCTGTTGATTAACAGTATTTTGTCAATATGTTATTTTTCTACAATACTATTTTAACTACGACTACTACTACTACTACTACTACTACTACTACTACTACTGTAAGAAGAGGAAGAAGAAGAAGCAGAAGCAGAAGAAGAAGAAGAAGAAGAAGAAGAAGAACCATTGTATCCACCATGTAACACATGGAAAATGCTGACTACGCAGTCATGTTGGCAGCTCAATATATCCATCACTATCACATCCTCCATTTCATGACTATTGTTTGGACTTGCTCCGACCAGGATGCTCATAAAAGCCGTAGCTGCTACCCCACAAGGTTGGATTTTTTTCACTGTGAGTCAGCTGCCTGGTCTGGCGGTGTTGGGTAACCCAGTCGGAGCTCTGTGGCTTGTCTTGGTGTAAACAGATGGTCTCGGCTCTGATGACTAACTTCTGATCTCACCCAGATAGGGAATCAAGCTGTCAGATGAGCTTTCCAAGCTCGACGGAGGTGAGACGACTGAAACGGCTTGAAATATGCAGAGTGTAAATAAAGGCCAGGTCCCATTTCCTGGAATGACTTCTATTTAGACAATCACAATCGAACGGTGTGAAGAGTCTTGACATTAAGCCTCAGATACTCAACTTTAAAAAAGGTTGTGCCCAGACAGTGCGTAACACCGTTTCAGACAAATGCCGAGTTGGTCGCACTCATTTTTTATTAGATTATACTTATATTGTCTCTCTTTTTTAGCACAAGCGTTTGAACAAGAGATATATAGGGATATAATGGTGTTGTGATGTGTCAGTTCGATGTCAGGCTAACCGTTAGCTAAACATTTAGTTTGACTTTGAATTCATTTGAACTATCAACTGAACATTTTAGACTCCCTGCTACATTCAGAAACTTTGAATAATCTCAGTGGGTCAACGAGCACCATATGGTAATGTTAAGTAAAATATAGCCTTTTTAATTTCAAGAAAGCAATGTAAGCTAACATTAGCCAATATAGCAAAACTGAACGCTTTGTTGGTTATCCATCATTTTATAAACATTGCATGTAAAACATTACTCAAACTTATTAAAATTAGATGTATTCAGCTATGCTGATTAAAAACATACAATTAAGGGGCCGTTCACACCGGACGCGACTTTTAAAAGCGCAGCCGCTTCAAAAACGCCTTGGCAAAAACGCGCCAGGGAAAAAAAATAAAAACAGCCCGCTGCGCCTGTGGAGCGGGCCTGTGTGCGCACCCGGGCGATAAAACTTCAAAATGGATTCAAGCAGACGTCGCTCTCTTGCCCTTGCTGTGTTGTGGGATGAGGAGGAGGAAAACCCCCCCAAAAAGCAGAGATTTTGGGTTCACGATATTTAAAAAAAAAAGAACGAAAGAGTACTGCGAATACCACCATCTATTCTAAGAATTGTGTCTCGATGACGAGCGCCGTATGCTATTGCAGTAGTTTTTCGATCTTGAATTATAAAGTTCTTCGTAGTTGAAGACCACTAATATGAATCCTTCGTCGGCGGTTGCCATTTTCTTTTGAAATTCCCGATGTTCATACCACACGGAAACAGGAAGGAAGTGGTAAAGTAATAAAGCCCGCCTCTTGCTTGATCCGATTGGCTGCCTTGGCCGAGTGTGACATTGATGAGCTGTGCGACTCCGCGCAAGGCGTTTAAAAGTTGAGAATATTTCAACTTTTAAGCGCGCCGAAAAAACGCTAGAGAAACGCGTCGCGCGGCATTTAAAAAGCGCGCACGAAAGGCGCGCCGTACCATAGGAAAACAATGGTTTTGCTAGCGACGCGTTTTTGAGAGTCGCGTCCGGTGTGAACGGCCCCTAATAAAAGTATTGCCAGGTACACAGTTAATAGTCCCAGGTTGATACAACTTCAGTTAATAGCTGTGGTTTAGTTTTAGCTAGTTTAAATACTTTTCATTATATTAGTGTCTCTGTCTTAGATAACCAGAGGAATGTTACCCTTTTGCTACTACAGTCTTATCATGAGAGACAGCAACGTTTCCTGTCTGTTTAAATGAGGTAGCCTATTGGACCATTTCACTCCAATACCAATGCCAAATAATTTCAAAGCAAGCAGCTGATAAACCAGCTTTGTTACTGCAATCTGAAGATTCTCATTACACTGAATGTTTATAATAAAAATCCCAATTAAACAACCTCCCTTTTTTAAACCGTTAATCATCCTTGCAACTGCTGCAGCATATGCAGTTACAGTCTTAATGAGAACCAAATGTCCTTGACCTTTACTCTCACTGTCCTCCTTCCTTTGTGTTCTTCATACACTGACTGTATTATTCCATCCTATGATGTAATCTTATAAGAACAGTGCAAATTCTCTAGACCAGAAAAGAGGGAGGAAGAAAGATTTTCCAAGTGGGATGAAGTGATCATCCCTTTAGGTATTCTCCTCGTAGAGCTTAAAGCTTTATGAGGACCAAAGTATCCAAACGAAGCGGCTGAATACAATGAAAATATTCGTCTCGATTTCTCCACCTTGCTTTTCAGAAGGGAGACAGGGGGAGGAAGGAGGATTTGGAGGGTTTGTGTGGATTTGATCAGTGTGGACCTTTACTAGGATCTCTTCTCACATTTTCCATCCAAAGAGGCTGAGGCGCTAGCAGACCATCACATCATTACAAGGGCTGTGATAGCCATACCGCTGTTATAAGGGAAAGTAGACAAGGTGCCTGTGTGTGTGTGTGTGTGTGTGTGTGTGTGTGTGTGTGTGTGTGTGTGTGTGTGTGTGTGTGTGTGTGTGAGCCTGTCTCATCTACCAGTTTGTCCCATTTCAGTTTGCCAAGGTTGTCTCCAAGCGAGAATATTTTGTCAAGATCTAACATGTGTCTTAAATATATGACTACTTTTTGCACCCAAACTTGATTTGTTTAGTACCCTTTTAAATTATCCAAATAATCAATTTGTAATTCTGTAAATTCACCAATTGGTTTGTTTATAATCTCATTTTATTTTGTCTATATTGCTCCCTGATGCTGTTTGTGTAAATGTGTCACAGTTCATAAATTGGGCATATATTCATATCTAAATTATGTTTTTCACAAGTAAAATAAGATAATAAGATACCATTGCAGCCATTGCTTTAAAAGCAAATGTTTGGTTCAATGGGCCAAGACAGAAACCAGCTTCCAACAAATGTGCATTACATAACCCTGACATTTGTTTAATTGTGCAAACACTTTTGAACAATTCTTTCTTAATGTATTATCCCTGTATGCTCAACATGTGTGTGATTAAAGTGTTTTGTTATCACACTATTCGTTGCTGCTTTTACCTCAGGGATCAATCTGTTTTAATGTGATATCTTTTCAATGCCATCGTATGGTTTGCTTAAAGTGGTAATCGTCTTGAGATGAAGTGGGATTTATAGAGGGTTAAGATTAAATCATTTTCATTTTGTAATCTTCACGTGCTATTGTATTCTCAAACAAAGAGAGTGGGGCTACTCAGCGACCAATAGTTGAAGTGAGATTAATGTGACGCATAGCAGTGTAGGATGTGTCTCACTATGAAGACATTGTAAACATCAGGCAGGAGTCCAATGACATATTCAAACCAGTCTTGTCCACTTTTTTTAATTATTTATTTTTATTCCAAAACCTACCTTTGGCAATAGTCAATAATACTACTACATGTTTTTGAAAATCCTAATGTATATCATGACTTGCACAGTACTCTCCATACATGTAAGTACACATGTAGTCAGACGTGTAATCAATAAAGCAAAAAGGCTTGTATTGCCCCTAAATGTTAGGTTTGTTCCTCCAATGGCTTGCTATAATGCTGTATTAACAACATAATGCTTCCATTAGTACAAAGTGTCGTCTTACCAGATCAATAGCGACATGTCTGACAGTCCCCACGAGTCTGTCTGTCTGTCTGTCTGTCTGTCTGTCTGTCTGTCTGTCTGTCTGTCTGTCCCCTGCTCACTGTTCATGTCATTAGTGCATTACAGCAGGCACTGAACTGTTGGACGGCTGTAACTGGAGAGGAAGTCAGAACCAGAGCATGATAACCCAGCTGATGCGGCCCGGCTCGTTAATGTCGTTTTCCCTCACGACAATCATCGGAAGTGGAATAGTTTTATAATTTATCTTTGTAACAACAAGCTCAGCCCAGTCCCTGCAAAGGTATTTCTACATCTATGCAGGTGCACAACAAAATAACACATCAAATGTCCATAAATGCCAACCGAGCTTTGGCGCTCTTATCATCTTGAGCGCCCACACTAATTTGGAAATGTACAATAAAAGCGCATGTGTGAGCACACATTTGGACACACATTTCTCCCTCCCCCGAACACACGCACACTTGCACACACACAAACAATAACGTCCCCATGAAAGGAGGACTGAGATCTAAGGAGACTTAACCAAGTTTGACAGTCAACAGCCCTATTAAAGCAGGCCCCACTGCAACCAAACACGGCGGTAATTGTAAATGTCAGGCAGAATTAACACAAGAATAAATAGCTTTGCGTTTCTTATGTGTATATATGAGAGGGACACATTACAGCACAGCCCTAAGACATAACATTACACAAGTCAGTCATCAACTATAGCTTCATAGCATGTCTTCTGTATCATTTTAATCTTAAAGGGAATATGAACCCATGCTCAAAAGCATAAAATTATACATTTTGACAGTATAAACAGATTACACATGTGGAACATTCATGGATTTTCAACAGAACACATCTAATATACCATTACACTTGTATGTATTTTTCCACATTATCTTCCTCCTTATGATCACATTTTGAATGGAATGGGATGATGAAAGGACTAACCCAGAGCTGGACTCTTCTTCGGCATTCCTGGAGGACTATTGTGGTATGACTGACTGACTGAGTGGCTGGTTGGCTGGCTGACACACGGACTGTGGTAAAAAAATCTGAATTGGCTTACTTTGGGGAAAGGCCGGAAAGAACTTGTCATGTCTCCTCTTCTGACACACATACTCACAAGAGGAAAGAGGAATAAAGGGGAGAGAGAAAAATAAATAGACAGGGAGTGTGAGAGAGATAGAAACCTTGCTTTATGCACTATGTGGAAGCATTCATGCATGTATTCCTATTGGTCTCAGAAGTATGTCTGCTTGGGCCATTTGTTATTTCCTGTGTTATGTCCCAGTTGCCCAGTGCTCTGTGTGGATGTGTGCGAGCTCAGTGTTTTGTTCACTGGTTAGGTCATGGTTCCTGGCCTGAGTCCTTCTAGACTGGGTATGGATTAGCTTATGATTGTTCTGGGAAGAGCTGCCCACACAGCAACTCCATTGGGAACATCCAGAGAACTAATATTTTACATACTGATTGGTTGCTCCCCATCATTTTGTCTTTAAGTCTTTAGGTGGAAAGCAAAAGTTAACGTAAATCAAAGTATTTGGGGAATAACCAAATTCAGGATGTGATCGCATTTTGTTGCAATGTAATAACATTAAATTGCAATGTGAGTAATGCCGTAGGGTAATGAGATCATCGCAGCAGGAAAATGGATGCAGCAGAAGAATCAGCTTTTTTATTTCCTGCATTTCTCTTCTTTGTTGCTTACATTTCAGATTTCTTTGGTTTTAAAGTGCTGCCGTTTTTTTCTTCTTCTTTAAAAAAAAGGTAATAACCAATTTTTGTTATTCTATAAATCATCCATTAACTAATACTTTGTCAAATAAAGATAGTTTTAGTGGAATCCATCTCCTCTAACCAATTAGTGCAGACTTTTATCAACAGTACCCATCCGAGAATACATTTCGCCATTTCTTAAATGCTGCAGCAGCTGGTGAGCGCCGGCTACGACATCTTCTGGAACTCAGCTGTTTAAGTCAAAAGTGGCATTAACATGTGGCCTTGCAATTCACGGAGGTCAAGCTGAGCGCGAAGGCATGAAAAGTGCTAGAAACACCAGTAGTCAAAGACAGACCTTGTCAGAAATGTATCCCTGTGTCCCTGGCCCTCGACCCCAATCATAAAACTCACAGACACAGAGGAAACCCACCAGTAAATCAGCCTGTCGCTGGCTCTCACACTGGGTTTGATCCTGTTGATATATGGCTTTAATATGTGGATGGGAAGATGGTGCATTGAAGAGAATGCAAGACAGACAGAGAGAGAGAGAGAGAGAGAGAGAGAGAGAGAGAGAGAGGCACAGAATAACTTTTGAGATTGAATAAAAGTTCTCTTAACAGCATTCACACAAAAAAAACAAATGCAAAAGGTTTTTCCCATCACCATCAGTTGGAGTACACACAGAAAAGTATGTTCCCTGTTTACATGTATTTGTAACAGGAAAAGGCTTGTAAACTTGCTCTATAATCCACATCCTTTTTTGTTTTTGTTTTTGCCAAAATGTTAAAAGCTGAATGTGAAGTAAACAAACGGCAATTTTGCTCAAAAAGAAAGACTCCATCACGCTCAACTGTGTGACATTTATTCAAGGGAATGATGCAAAAAGTGTGACATCACTGAAATCGGGCTCCTATTTAGCATCGTGATCAACATGTAATCATCCTGCCTGATTCTTTAGAAGGAGAGAGAGAGAGAGAGAGCTGCCTATTTACTTCTGTTTAATTGATTCTAATTAGATGTTAATGTCTAGAAATTGATCTTAATGAATACTACATACACAACTACGTGATGCCAATGAAGCGGAATTGACTTGAAGAGCAGAGAAGAGAGGCGAGGAGATGAGAGAGAAGTAGAGGAGGAGCTGAAAAGTGAGGACAGAGGGCACAGAGGTGAAGAGCGAGGAAAAGATGCTGAACTGAAAAGAAACCGAGGATGAAAAGGAACGGGGAGGGAAATAAAGACTAGAGAGAAAGGAGAATAGAGAGCAACAAAGATGATGGAGAGAGAGAGAGAGAGAGACGTAGAGAGATGACAGAGTGCTGACATCAGAGGGCCAGCAGTCCCCTCACATCACTCAGCTTTCATGGAAAATCAATTCTCCCCGGTATGGACAGCGTTGTCAACAGCAGGCAGGACCAGCGGCTCTATAGCCGCGCTTCAAGCATTAACATTAACAGACAGAGCGGGAATAGACATCAATATCACTACAGTCACTCTGCTCCTCACATAGGGTTCTGGGCTGTGCACCACAGGTTCATTTGTGGTAATGTATAATGTGACGACACGTTTTAAGGTCACTTTGTGAAAATGCGTTGGGGAAACACAAAAAGCAATACATGTAGAGCTGGAGCTGTAGAGGAGCAGTGTTACGCCGCTCTGCTGTGGAAGGTGAGGACCGGGTGGGCATTGATGTTGAGCACACTGTGAAGGAGTCACAGGAAGAGGGGGAGGACAGGTTCATCAGCTCCACTGCACCATGGCGACAGGCATCCCCATGCGCCTGTGTCATCATTGTACCTCCCATCGTCCCTCCATGCTGGTGAACACCTATGCTGGCCGGAGTATGATCCAGCCAGTGAAGCCCAAAGAGGACAGCATCACCGAAGGACATCAATCTCAACCAGCGTGAAATTAAGTTTACTTTAATACATGTTTTACTTCAAACTAAAACCGTTTTTGATTTTCAAATGGTCTCAGGACATTTTTAGAATCGTTTTAGATATTATAGTGTTACCTTTTCATTTTGGGGGAGTTAAGGTAATGTTGCCTGAGTATTCGTTTTTTTTAGTGCATCGTATTTTAATTTCTATGTGTAATAAAAATAAATAATGTCCAACCCTAACCCTGTCTGACTACTTGGTTGCCTCTGTATTGATCTCTACCGCTTGCTGTTCTAAAATACATTTGGATACAATCTGAAATGATGCACAAATGCAATGAATGTGTTATGGGTATAGCCAGAAGCTTTTCAACCTGCTAGTGTGTTGTGTGGGTTGAAGAGGTGACACGGTCCAGTACTTTAAGAGCTTTCTTTGGAGTTCATTGACCTTTTATTTAATTTTTTGGAAGATTTCCCACTCAGGACAATAGCTGAAACCAATAATTTAGGTTAATACTGGACAGATAGCTTGTTTAGCCTTATAGAACCTCTTGCATCTGATCATTCTGTGTTTTGGAAAAGCCAATCCAACATTTGAAATAGCTTGTTCAAGAAAAAAAGGAAAAACAGCCAGAACATTGTGTCGACATGCAAAAATCCTGAGGGTGATTTTAAACTTCTTATGAACTCGTAACAAACACAAACATTGTTTTCTTTCTTGCACTTGTACCTCCTTGGTGATAGTGACGTTACCTTTGGTCTCGCTTGATCAAAACACAGAACTACCTAAGTGAAGTAGTTGCCTCTCCGTCGTACCACCACTGGTGAGGATGCTGTGATGATAGCTTCCCTTTGTGATGGCGCCATTTATTAAAGTGACAGAAGCGGCCTGAGATCTGCAGTCGTGGGACCTGTGTGTGCTGTGATGATAACGCTGCATGTTACTTTGGTGATACAATGATTGAAGAGTCAGTGTGTGCTTAGGTTCCATAGAGAGCACAGTCATTACAAAGCCTGCAACCGGCATCCATTTATCTTTGTATGTGTGCACGTGTACATGTGTGTGGAGGAGACAGTATTGTGACAGCTTAATGTTCCCTGCAGTGTACATGTGTACATATAAGAGCCTCTTTGTGTCAGCACTGCCTCGCTTGGTGTGTGTTCTTGCACAGTGTGTACGATGCTGGAGGGCCAAAGCCTCGATTCTTCCACAATTTACTGCACACAGATAAACACGGTTTGAAACAAAGATAATTACCGGACGACATCCCGGTTCTTTATCAGTCAACTTTGAACTCAGGAAGTGGGCTTACAAGGAGGACATTTTCACAGTAGGATGCAGGGGTGGCTGAGCGGAGCAGTATGAATTTGCAGCATGGCGTCAGGCCCTGCAAAGCAGCTGCAGACAGCTGGAGGCCAGTTTAGCAGGAAGCAAGTGGGAAGAGAGAGCGGAGAGAGAGGAGATAGAGGGATCAGGCCACGGAACATCTCTACATGAAGGGTGGGGTTTGGTCTACTGACTCTTTCTAACTAAACATGCTTTAGAAAAAAAATAGACAAAATAAAAATGACGTGAGAAATGTTTACAGGTCTTTGTTGGATGGTATTGATGACTATATGTCCTGCTGTCTAAAAATGAGAACATATCAGATCAGATCAGAAATTGAAAATTCAAACTACGGACCTACAATCATTAACCCTAGAACACTAACGTCGGGTGATTTTCACCCGAGCGATTGTGGTTACGTTATTTTCATTGTGTTACTTTTGTCTGAGTTGCGTGGGTCTTTGTGTAGCTTCATGCTGACGTTATTGAAGGTGGGCGTGTCCCCCTGCTCCAATACCTGTTTTTTTACAACAGGCAGTGCCTGTTGAAAGAACCAGGAATTGGAAAATCACCAGAAAATCACTCCAACAAATCATCCGAAAATCCCCCGAACATGTGCCAGGTTAGATTTCGGATGGGTTTTTGAATTGAAGGGACACTTTTCCTTCACAGGACAAGACTCACATATCCCAGGAACGGGTGGACCAAAGAACAAGTTCATAGCTCCTTTATTTATATTATTAATTATGTTTTATTGACGATTCCCTAATTTTTCACCTGATTTTTAGCCTTTTTTTAGGGTCCCCCAATGATACCTGTTTTTCGTTTTATGATAAATTCTATAGGGTAAAATACAAGAAGAGTACTTAAATTTGCCTTGTATTGTTGTATTTTAATATATTTCGATGAGAATGGTGTAACTATTTTAAACGTCAGTGTCCTTGGCAAGTCGGCATTCGCTTATTGCCACATTTAGTGAATAACTTGTGTCTCTTTGCTTTTGTGAATGTGTGCGTGGGCTTAAGGAGGTGGTTTGCTCATGAAGAGGTTACATTATTTATTCAAAAATACTTCAAGTTAAAAGCCACCGCAGCAAAGCTGTGTGTGAAGGTTCTGAGTCATCCAAGCCCATATTCCAACAGTGGTGGATGTGACAAATCTGGAAAAGTGAGAGCTGTATTTTTGATGATTGCATATTACCCTTGTTCAAAATGGGAAATACATTTTTACACATCATGACTTTGTTTTCTAGTTACCGTTGCTCTCCATGTGGAGCCATGCTTTCCGTATGTGTTGCAGCTATAGAGGAACGCATTGCAAGCAAGATGATGATGAATGTTCTCCTGAATTATTGCATTATCATATCTATTGTTTCAAAAGGTTCTTATATATTTGGACAGAACTGCCACAGGCAACACACTCCAGCACACCTGCCTTCTATCCTCCTCTCTATGGTTTCCTCTCCCCTTAACTTTTCAACCTCTCTTCCTCCTCCACTTCCTCCCTCCCTCTGTCTTTCCCATCACCCCAGTGATTTCAGCACCAGGAGAGGTTTTTTAGACAAAAACAAGACCGCATTGGTGGCGTTGTCAAGCATAGTGTGTTCATTGTTACTTGAATTGGAGAGGGCAGTGTCCTGTTCTCTCTCTGTGCACATCTGCCTGAGAACATCTGGATAGTGTCAGCCTGTCAACGCTGAGCAGAGCAACCATCACTCCTCTCCTTGTCCGACACATCTCATCTCCTCCCAGTCAGCAGAAGAAAAAAAGAGGAAAAGAGACAATGCAGATCTTCCACATTAAAATTACACAACAAATTGACTTCAACCATGGAGGATCGGAAACAAAATGCTTTATTGGATGTGGTCAGGAGAACAAGGAGGTGGCGGCAGGGAGGAAGGGATTAGAAACATAGGCTGAGGTGGAAGCTGGTTAACAGATGGAGGAGGGTTTGTGGACAAGGTTCAGCGTAGACAGGTGAAGATAGTGAAAGAGTGTGGAGAATGTCTCTTATGACAACCTGCTTATGACAATCCTATAACCAGACAGACAATAGACAGTTCTCCAAAACCCCAGATATTCAAAAGTAATTCTAAAAGTCATTTATGTATACGATGGGCATGCATCGCAACCATATGATAATAAATGCACATGGTAAAAGTATGGTAAGGGTACGTAACAAGAAAGGAAAATAACGACCTGTGGAAGTCCTGGCCTGCAATACTAAAGTGAAATAATTAATATCATCATTTCATCTTCCATTTTTGAGAGCATAACATTTTGAATCAAAATTTTAAAATTACTGTTTGACAGTTGTGTCCAGATTTCACCCAATTTGTATAATAGAAAAAGAAGAAACATAATTGTCCTATTATTGTGGTTGTATTAATAAAGGCAGGATTTGAGGAAATCAAGGTTATAACACCCATCCGGCTGAAATGCAACAATCAGAGAGACTTTTGGAAAATGAAGGTACAGTGTTCTCGATGTCTAGAAGTTAACCACACTGTCGTTGAAGCTAAAAAGCTAAGATAGAAATAATACATATTTCTTCATAATGTATGTATTCAAATGTTTTCTTTTCTTTAATTGTGTAATTTTTGCCATCATATTATATTTTTATTAAGAATTAATTTAGACCCTTTTTACTTTACTCTTGTGTTGTATGTGGTACTTTGATGTATATTTGTATTATTTTGTGACGTATTGCTACATTTACATATCAGAATGTAGATAATTTTAAACTTCATATTTTTTACTTTATGTATGTACTGATTCTTAGATTATAGGCATTTCTTGGCTGTGAATGACCTCATGGACTCCTTCTCTGTTCATGTTGATTGCCCTATGAACTCAGAGATTTAAAACACATGTCCTCTACACTATATATGTCAGTCAGATGATTGCTGGCTTTTATCCTGAAGAAGGCAATATGTGCCAGGAGACTGATCTATGGACTGTAAAATAAAAAAAAGATGACATCTGAGTTATTAGATCACCTTTGATCTGCTAAACAGATGGAAATACCCTTACAGTTAAAAGAAAAGTCAACATTTATTGTTGTTCTGTGAAATAATCGCGTGTTAGAATAAAAACACAGGAGCAGGTCTATCATCATCCATTTTTTTGGAAAATATTTTGCGAATATTTATTATAAAAATATAAATGTTTCCACTACAAATCATTTTACATTAGTAGACAAGGCAATCTACATTTGCACACGTAAACTCTCACACAGACACACGGGTCAGTCTTTAGACAGAGAATGAGGGATCTGGATATTGGGTGCATAACAGTATTGCTCTCTCAGATGTCCCAGGTTTATAAAGTAAGTCAAAAAAACAAAACACATATAGCAGTGACACATAATTTACTGTATGCTACAAAAAAAATTATCAACATTGCGCTGTATAATGTTAACAAATAAATAATAACGTAATCATCATTGCTTTTTTATTGTAGAAAAAAAAACAAAGCAGACAAATACAATCCAAAATAAGATAAAATATAATACAGAAGATTTTTGTCTCTTTTTTAATTAAAAATGTTGCACAATTTTTATTTATTCTTTTATACATACAAACATTTGTACAAAGAGGGATGGCCATGTACATATAGTGGGATCTGTAGCGCTCGCTGCTATCATTACGATGGTTTACATTATGTACATGCTAATTAGAACACATAGCAGCAACAGCAGCATCCACAGGTAGACAAGTAACAGAGGACCGACTGACACACTCAGCAAGGATGGGTTTCCTAAAAGCACCGACATCACCTCTTTCCATGAGATCAGGTTAATCTATACCAAGGCCATAACATTTCTAAGGGTGCTCTAATCTGGATGTTTACAACAACATTGGATATTAAGTATCACCATTGAGAGATGCAAAAGTTCCGTGAATGGGAAACTGTTTATTTATTGGCTCATAAGCCCCTTTTTAAACAGAGACCCTGCAATTATGCTGTAAAAAAAAGAGCCCTCATTATACCGGCGTTGATTTTTCTTTTGACTGAACCAAACAAAGCCGGCATAATGCTGTCCCAGTTGTGATTTTAGTTAGCATGCTGCTTGACAGCGTCAGAGTCTGTACCTTTTATAGAAAACAGCAAGGCAAATATAATGGAGCAACAGTCCCTCGTTGCACAGGCTGTGTGCAAAAGGGGCTTTGGAGACACAACTGTGAAGCCATTTTAGCGGCACATAGGAAAAAATTCTCTCATGTGTTTTGTGTCTTCTAATCTGCCTTCATAGAGACCGCCGATCAAACTTTGACAAATTAATATTGACTGATTGGAGCACCCTTAAACATTTCCGTTCTAAGTGCTCAGATATGTTCTATTAAGTGCTATCAAGAGCACCCTGGTGGTTAAATAATACCCATCCAACTTCACAGTACCAGCGTGCCAGTTTAGACATACGGTTTATGTGTTGCACTGAGGGATTGACTGGGTGACATCAAAGCAGCAGACAATAAACATTAAGGTTGGAGTACCAAGATCATCTCAATTCTACGGTGCCTTTAGGAAATCCCATCCTGGACATATATTGTACGAGAAGCTATCTCAGAAAGCAGTCACTTATAGAAAGTGTTCCATTTCTTTCAGTGCATTTTCACACCTTGTTAGTTTAGGGCAGTGATGAGAAAACCCCCCATGAGAACACAATAAAAGACCGAGACTTTGTTGAAAATAAATCAAAACTGGTGCTTTCTGCTTGGAGATCCTTCCACAATCCAACCCAACGAGAGGAGGCACTCTGCTTTTTGCATTAAACACATCAGGATTTCATGGACTAGTTTCACAATAGAACAAAGTTCCGTTTACAGCGAAGGTCAGATCCCACATGGCTTTTGTTAATAAGTTATGAACCTCAGACTACAACACTCTCAGATCAGTGGTGTTGATCTCAACCTTCTGAACTGATCGTATGCAGAGTATGAAATCCCACTCCAATGCTAAGAAAGAAAAGTATACCTGATGCTGTGTGGGGTTGATAATGCTAACCTGTCTTACCTGAAGAAGAAATTCAGGTACAAACTCACTTCCAGTTTCAAACACTTCCGCATCACAACAAGAATGTCTGAGGCAGACGTCTGAATGAACCCACTTCATTTTATTTGTCTTTCTCTCTTACAATTTTCCCCTTTTCTGTCTTCTTTAACCTTCACATTTCATTCCTGTCTCTGCTCTACTCCCTGTTTCCCCTTGTTTGTTTCCCCTTGTTTGTGAAAATAGAACGAATAACGTACACATCCTGAGATTTCACACAAAGGGCATCGGGTTGAGTGAACGGCATGATAACTGTACAATATCTGTTCGTAAGCACATAGAACATAGATGTCACCATGAAGGAAATACTGTGTGTGAAGTGTGTTATGGCCCCTGTACCTTCCAAGCACAGCATTCAATACATGTGACGGACTCATAGCTTCCCAACGATGAGACAACTTAACTGATTATCATAATTATTGCTTTTATGTGACATGTCTACTGAATGCAAATGCTATAGGTTAGAGCTACAGAGTAAAATGGCTCGGTTAACGTCTAGGTGTGTCCATTCCAGCTCGGTTCTCTCATGGATGGAGACAATAAATGTAGGTAGTTACAACAAAATCTCACACCTCAGCCCTCATTAGTCCAGGAAGGGTCCAAATCCGGATGAGCTGCTGCTGTCTGCCATGCTATATGAGGCATCTCAGACGTTTTCGCCGCCTCGTTCCGCAGGCTGCTTAGTCGGCGTGGTGGGAGGAGACTGTGAGCATGCCCGTCCCCTTTGCAGCTTTAAAGGGAAGGCTCTGCTGTCCAGCCGAGCCATTACTGGAGAGCTCCGGCTTTATCCCAGTCCAGTCCCAGTTTGTATCCCGAGGCAGGTCTCCCTGACCTCCTTGGCTTTCATTAGCTCTTCCTACCCTCCTAATTGTCTGTAAGGCATCTCAACTTGGGCATGGAGGGACGGATGGCCGAAGAGTCAGCCAGTTAACTAGCTGGCAGGTCTGCACTGAACTCTTTTCCCATTTCTCTGTCAAGACTCGATATCGTCTTTCAACGAAACAACGGAAGCCCTCATTTGAATCATGTCTTATTCATCCTTCATTTCCATCCGTTTCCAGTTTACATATGAAGCCCCTCTGTTGGACTGCGGGTAGCAACCACACCGACAGACAGGTCTCTGGTGTTTTTACTCATTAGGTTCATTTCTTAAACAGGTACTGGGCCATTCTTGGTGTGGGAATCTAGGGCTTTGAGGCTGCTCACGATTTTTTTCTGCGGTCCGACGATAGTCACTCCAACCTTTTTCAGATCCCTGGTTTGGTGAAAGAGAGGGAGCGGGACGGGGGAGGAGAGGACGAAACCCAGACACAAGCCGGGAGGGAGACGTGACGGAGGGAAAGATGGAAAGAAAAAAAGACAGAAGAGTGTGCATTAGTGACAGTGGATGTGACACCCATGTGATATTTAATGACATGCTCCCAGCGCTGCTCGTCTCACTTTCCCTGTGCGTCTGTCATTCACAAAGGACTACATTTCCCAGACGGCCACTGGGCTGACACATCCCTGAAGGGGGGGGGGGGGGGGTCTAGAAGTGGAGGGGGTGCTGCCTCCGCTTCCCATTACTAACAAACAGGGAAGTGGACCTATGAGGCGACACTGACAGCTGCTATTATGACCCTGTCAGTGGAGGAAATGGCATGGGAGGCCCACGGTGGCAGAAAAGACCAAGTTTCCTGCATTGCATTGAACTGGGTTTCTTTGACAGGGTAGGCATAATCATGTGGAGAGGAGCAACACTGGTACACGTGGAGGGTATTACACTCTGATTCAGATACATCTGTTAACTTGTTAAACTCTTAGACGCTTGAAAAAGATTAGTTACATGCATTCGAGTGTGATAAAAGACCATTTGTACAGGAAAGCCATTAAAAATAAATCCGTGTCAGTTTCACGTTATGGATCATACACATCAGATACAAACAGTAGTTAGTCAGCTCAATTAAAGCATCAGGCCAACAACAACAATCTTAAAATACAGAGCATTATACACAGAGTATTGTTGATATTGCAGTAAAGAAGGAGTCACAACGCATGTTGAGACTCATCTCTTTTACCTGGGAGTGATACAGATGGTATTGTATTAGTAGAAGCAGAGGAGTTACAGAGTGGTGACATTACAATAACAAACACTTTCGGGCATTATTACTTTTTTTAGTTTCATTCAAACATGTGCACAATTGTGTTTGTTGTATTCAGATGCAAGCAGAGCATTTAGTTGTTCAGAGCAGCCAAAAATAGCACACATTGATAAACATCTTGAAATCGAAAGTGACAAAAATCACAATATTGTTTCACTCTGTGCTACAAAGTAAAGGGATAGTTCGCTGACATTAAAGTATTGCTTTGGATGTAAACTGTACAATTTATTGTGTTTTTTAATTAAGTTTAAAATAAATCAAAGCAAATGAATTGTTGCCTTATGTTGCAGTAATAAACAGCTCCAGTATGCCATGAATAGAAAATAGCTTGGTTCCCATCCATACACTAATAATTACATTTTGGAGAATTCCAAGTGTCTCTAACTCTTGTTTGGAGTTACAGCTCACAGCAGGATGGAAACATGGTTATTGAGTTATCTCTGAATATCAAATAACTATCCCTTTAAAATCCAGACGAGTGAAAGCCCATCAGTGATTCTGGAGGTAGGCTACTGCTCCCGGACGGGACCAAGGTCTTTGCCCTCCACCCACCATCCAGAGCCAGAGGAGGCTGAGAGGAGCTGGGCGTTAGAGAGTGGTGATTCCCATGGACGGCTCCCATTCTGGGCAAGTGGCCGGTGTGACGTGGACCTCCGTCAGAACCACTCTACTGAGACACAGCCAGGCCCAGCAGCATTAACACATTGAACTGGATGTCATCAATAAGTGCATTCTAGTCGAGACCACATTTTAGTTGCAATAAATCAGGATAACTCGTGAAGCTTTACCTATACAATATAAATCAAACACCTTACAGTGCATTACATTTTTCAGTAAAGAAAGAGAGAAAACACTCTGAGGTAACATGGCCAGTTACTGGTTATAAACATGGTCGCAAAAATGTTATGACTTAAAATATACAGAAAATCCTATATTCATATTTATTCACATTTAGTCAATAGTGGGCAGTCACTTTAGAAAAAGAATGAATCACAGCCAACAACTACAAATGACTAAATCAATAACTCTGCAAATGCAAGTGGAATTGACTATAATGGTGGTTGTTTGCTAAGCAAAGGTAATAATATAGGCATATTTTGATTAAACACTATATTATTATGACTCTTTGCTTTTGGAAAACAACTATTATCGTTCACAAAATGAAATCACGTTACTATGCTGTGGGACCAGAAGAGTAAAGGGGACCTTCTATTCTGTCTAAGAGTGCAATGGTATTTAAAAAGTTAAGTTAATTTAATAATAATTTCATCAGTTTCATCAAGTTGTTATTTTAATATTTTATCACAATCATTTATCTCTGTTGTGCCTTATTGGTCTTGCTCTTTTGAGAGTCAAAGCAGCTGTAAAAAACTATATTTAGCATTTTTGATCCAACATGCTTTCTTCATAAGCGCAGCAGTGAGAGGAGATGAACCTGTTCCTCATCTTTATCAGACCAGACATTTTTCTATGAAAGCCACATGGATCATCTCAAGAACAGGCAGTGATGAACTACTGCAACATGAAACACAATTTACAATTATAAATCATACAGAAACTTAAAGAAAGTCACACGCGCCATAAAATGAGAAAGATGAACAGTTGAAAGTTTCTTTCTTCAGCGTGTCGGAGCAATTCCTCACATCCCAGAGTATAACGTCTGCAGGTTTTTTTTTTTTCTCTTCCGTGTCGTTTAAAGTGAATTCTACTGTTTTTCTTGAAGAGAAGCCAACCATCTTTAACCACTATATCACTTTATGAATCCACATTGGCACAGGCCATTGTCTCATTTGTTGTGTCACGAGTTGCTGAAAGAAAGTGGATGCTGGGTAACGTTTGGGTCGATGAGCACACAGCTTGTTCATATAGGCCATGTGTAGTTGTCAGTGTCTTGTCACTTCAGATTACTTTCCTTTGTCTAGCAGGTCAAGTTCCTCACTTCCTCAATCAAATACCTAAAATGAACTTTGCATGCACTCTGTCTAGATGAAGAAAATAGTCCAAATGATGCGGTACTTCCTAGTCAATACATTTCATCCTATCTTGAAAAAGGACTTACATTTCTCCAGCAGATGAGTCAGCACAAGTATGATTACCGTTTCTCTGAGGTCACAGAATTGCCAAGCCTTGTGCTGAATATCAAGGACTAGATTAAGACTGTACAAATCAATAGAGGAATCTATACTGAGCAATGCATAGTCTCAGCCAAGGCTTGTAGCTGAGCTAGCTTTGAGTGCCTTAGGCTCAGCCTTCACTGGATTAATACTGCCCTGATCCAATTTAGCATCCAGATACAGAAAAGCACCAAAGACCAATATGATTTCTTAAGTGGGAGGTTACTTGATATTTCTACTGTCTATACCCAATGTGTATTTCCACCCATTTGCAGTGCAAGTTGTTATTGTTTTGTAATGTGTTGACCGGAGAGAACCTTTAATTGATTAAACATGTTGATTAAAGATGTTCATTTAATACATTGCCGGGAGAAAACACATCTTTTGAGTGGTACCCTTGAGAAAAGAGACAGAATGGTGCTCCAATGGAGAAAATACTTTCTTAATAGTTGCCATTGAATATTTGTAGGAAACGCGGGTTGTGTTAAGCTCCTATTCTCTTCATAGTACTTTAAAGGGCCTCTACTGGCCAACTGGTGGTGACATCAACGCCACAGCTCATCATTGTTTAAAAGGGCACACATTACGCACTGCTTCTTTCAAGGCCAACACAGCTAATGACTATCTGGTTTGGTAAGTTATTGACAGGAGTTACAGCTCGCTGACCGCTGCTCCACCACTGCCCCCGCTGCTGCCATCACCACAGTGAACGGCCGCTTTGATCACAATGATTAGACATGTCCAATTATTTACCCGGTCACATTCCACATCAATTAAACCAGCAGCAGGCCAACAGAGCGAGGGACAAAGAGGGGAACACAGAGAAAAAAAGTGACAAACCATTTCTGCACTGTGACTTATATGAAACTAGCCAGCTGCCCTTAATTTCCCCAAGGAGCTGCACTCTGAAGTTTAAAGGTTGCGCGTTGATCAGTAACGTCTCCCATCTCCGTTATCACTGTGCTTGGGATTCATAATGGCTTTCAATCTGCCAGCACAGGGCTCTGATCCACTATCTCGGAACCTTTTGTCAGCCTGAGGATCCTGTCAGTAAAGTCACACCGATAATCTCGGTCTCCGTTACTAACTCTCCTTCATCCAGGGCCGTTAATGTGCTGAACCCTGCGCTGTGACAAATACCCTCTAAAATCCATTTTCACCTAAAGTTCCTCAAACTAATACTGGATTTCATTAATTTACAGATGGTACCTTTTCACATCCAGGACGTGTGGACGTGTGTCATCTGGTGCTTAATGTCATTGTCCACCAAACAACATTCACATGGTAATGTTTAGGGAACCAAAGGTGCCACACCATAACCATGAAAGTGTCTGTAACACCACAAATCTGGTTTGCATCACATTCAGCACAAGCATTTTCTGTTGCAAATAAGTTGTTTGCTCTATGAACATATATTTTAGAAGACATGACCACATGTCAGGCTTTGTCATATGATCAGTGTGACACAGATGATATTACTTAACTGCAGCGTTTGCTCCACAACTAAGATATCTCTAGATTTGGCTTCCAAATAGTTTTCTGTCTCTTTTTTTTTTTCCACGGTTTAATGCTTCACAGTATAGAGAGTGCTATGCATACCTATTTGACAGGTGTTCCTTTGCTTGCTCTTTCAAAGGCGCCTCTCTCTCTCCCCTTTTATCTTGTCAAATCTTCCATCTCATTCTCTCCCTCAATAGTTTCTGTCTTATCCTCTCCCCCGTGTGGAACTTACAACTCTTATCCTCTCTTTTTTTTCTTTCTCTTTTTCAATTTCTCTGCTCATCTCTCTTTCCTTTAAAGCTCCCACCTTCTCCCTCTGTGGTCATACTTGCAACACTAAGAGCATGGCTAAAGGCCTGTCATTATGAATTACCATTACTCTCACCCTTTAATAAAAGGGCTCTATAGCTTCCTTTACTTACTGACAACAAGAGTGTGTGTGTGTGTGTGTGTGTGTGTGTGTGTGTGTGTGTGTGTGTGTGTGTGTGTGTGTGTGTGTGTGTTTTCTTCACCAACAGTCTCTTCAAATTTCTGGGCCTTGCTGTGTGTACTGGGGCCCTGTAGACACTGCTGACATGAATGGGCATAGTTGCTTAGTGTGTGTGTGTTAGTGTGTGTGGTTGTCTTACTCGGTGGAGGTCTTGGCCAGGGTGTCACAGGAGCTGTAGCTGACCCCAGAGAAGGCCTCTTTGCAGGGCAAGGTCCTCATTCCATCCATCCAGTCACCCAGCGTACCCATAGCGGGGACCTCCGAACTGCTCCTGTCCAACAACAAGTTGGCTGGCCTGATGGGACACAGGAGAAGGAGTAACATTAATGGACACTGAATACACACATTTCATTTACAATTCAATTCCTTGGTTAATGACCTGAAACATATTCAGATAAGTAGAATGTTTGAGTTGATAGCGTCATTTCAGAAACACAAAGGCATCAGCGTCACCCAGAGCATCTCAGCCCAAGAGGAAGGGATTTCTTATGATGTGAATATTTACAGAGTTGGTGTTTAGCATATAAGTTCTGATCTTGACACGATCCACAAGCAAACAACAAGGCAGCAGAGTCTGTAATGGGGAATGACGATAAGAAACACCCCACCCCACCCCTGGGAAATCAAAGCTTATAGATGGACACTATGGAGGGCATGGCCAATAAAATGCTACGTGAGCAGCAGCATACGTTGCAATGTTAGAAAGAGCAGTGTAGCAAAGTCATTGGCAGAACAAAAGCGTACGCAGCACGGTCAGCAAATAGACAGAAGAAGCTGTCATGTGTGAGTGCAAAATGGTTAGCAAGCTTCGCTCTGTTCTCTGTTAAACTGTTTCAACCATTGATGTTGTTGATTGCTTATTTCTGCCACTTTCTACTATTGCTACAACTGTCACTAGCCAGCAGCCGGTGCTTCATTCCAAGCTGTGTGAACAGATCTTTCATCATCTAGTTGTTCTCATTCATGCATTGGTAACTCTAAGTAACAGGGGTAAACACAGATCATACTCAGATCTAATCGCAACACTCCTGCACATGACATTCAACTTTTCTTGACTGGTTTGTCCTTAATGTTAGTCGTGTAGATGCTACCAGGAAATATGCTAAATGTTTAACCAATATCTTTATAGATTTTTCCGCACTCATATGCACAATCCACAGTCCACAGTGATAGTTTTTACAGTAAAAGGCAAAATGCGTTGACTATCTAGTGCATAGTTGTATAGAGTTGTACTCAGTCTGTCGGTGGGAAGTTTGATTGACAGATGTTGAAACTTAATTTAATACATTTGAATTTGGTAGTCAAAGCAGCTGTAAAAGAGAAGCAATTGCGATTGGAATGGACGTAAATTAATATAAGCGGTGTATATATTTTTTTATATAGCATTCAATACGTGTATAAAATGTTTTAGAATTAATTTGTGTTTTTTAAAATGTAATTATATGTATACATTTGAGCATATACTATTCTCCACATGCTGTGCTTGCATAACCATACAGAACTAAATGTAAACCAGGCCTCTTGATCTGATTGAGCGGTGCTCCACCCCCCCCACACACACACACACACACACATACACACACAAGTCTTACATGTCTGTTGCATACAGGACAGTAGACCTTGAATACAGGGGGGAAATCAAACTGTCACACAAATTATTTCCATAATGTATTAAACATATTCAAGAACAAGATTAGTAACAAAAGCAGCATCAGTTTCTGTCCAATGTCATTACCCTTTCCTGCAGTACATGTACCATGCGGCAAAATGCAACATTAGATCTAATTAGAGCTGATGGTTTCAATTGGATCAAATCAAATTAAATGCACCGCGTTGGGCTTTAGAGGGCTCAGTCAACAGTAGAGGGTGAAGGAATGGCTGCAGGCGCTGTTCTGACTCGCTTTTGATTGATGGTTGCCGATTACGGAGGAAGAGGAGGGAGGGACGATAGAGGTGGAAATACATCCAGAGTGAAGAAGAGAGTGGATGGGAAACTCTCGCTGTGACTTACACAAATACTAACAACTTTGTTGTTGGGAAACCTGATCACACCATGGCAGGAAATGGGAAACCAGGTCAAAGCACATAAGGTCGAACTGGGACTCAAAACACAATAATCAATAGCTGAATGAGGGACTAGTTAGAGTGTGTATGTCTATTTCTGAATTTGTGAGTGGCATTTAAAACTGGGTTGCAAAGATACTCTTTTTTTACAAGGACACACTGCACCTGTCTTGGGGAGTCGACAAAGGCACCTGCGTCAAAACAAGCACAAACAAACAAGCGCACACACACACACACACACACACACACACACACACACACACACACACAAACTGGAGTAGAGTCTTGTGAAAAAGGCAGGACAGGGCAGGATATAAAAATGGGTAGTTCTCCCACAGGGAACACTATTCATAGCCGTGTAAATAAACTCATTAGAATACCAGGAAGTCAACCTCCGCCTGACTGATTTGGATAGACATTTCTGTTTGTGTGCAAGAATCAGGGAAGTGATACAATGCTAGGCAACTTTCATGGAATAAGGAAAGTGTAGTAACATGTTGACATTGTCTTTTACTAAAACAAATTTCAATAATTTGGATTTTTGCAAATTAGTCTTTCTTGTGAAAGGGACATTGGCATGTAAATGGATGTAAGTACATATATGAATTTAAATATCACAAATACACACTTTCACAACTCTTTTGGGAATAAATGTATCATTTATTAGCTGTATCTTATCTCAAATAAAGAGATATCTATAAAATAATTTAGTTTAGTTCTAATTAATCAAAATGAAATGACCACTGTTGTAGGGTGTATACATATATAAATATAAATATACGGTATATGTATGGATCAAAATAATTTTACAATCGAAAATCATCATACCAACAACTTACTCAGACAGACAGGAAAAAGCGGAGAAAAAAAGTGAATTTGAGGCAGTGGAGTGGGTGTTGTTACAATGATTGAGTCTTTTACTGCCAGATCAGAGGCCTGTCAAAATACCGAGGGCCCCCCAGGACCCCCTGGAGATACTGGTTTGTAGGAAAAGAAGAGAATCGGGGGCTGGGGGGTGCAAGTGGGGATGGTTCGGATGAGGGGGAAAGAAGGAAGTGTGTAAGTCTCAGTAGACATTTTTCATGAGAAGAACAAATGCAAAAATGTTCCTTTTCATGTTGCGTAAAAAGATGATTGTGATGGTTATAACTGACTTTTCCCTATTATACATTTGCTGGAAAAAAGTTTGGACAAAAACGTAGTTATACCCAAAATGTCTTAGATTAGAACTTCTGGGCTGTCAGGATAAGGATGTTCAGCTTTTTTTGCAGGATTATTGATCGTCTCCTGTCCTTTCCTGTGCACTTTTCTTCTTTTTCTCCTCTGATCTCATTCTCGTCTTCATCCTCGGCTTTCCTTCCCCCTTTCCAGTACGCTCTGAGAGATAAACTGCAAATGACCTTGTTTCCCCACCCTTATCATTTTCTTTGTTTCCTTTGTTGTTACATTTTCAGCAACATCTCACGGCAGCTCAAGAGACAAGATGATCGGAGAGGAAAAGCGAGAAACAGAGGGATGCTACGGAGGAGAAAATAAAGAGAAAAGCAAGCATATGTCTAACGGTGGAGGGGGATTTAAAACCCCTCCTGGACTTAATACCATATAAGAAAGCAGAAAACACACGCTCGAACAGAAGGAAGTATAAATACACCGGAGAGAAAATAAAGTCTACCCCCATTCTCGTTTTAGTTTCCCTTCCATCGTTCATTCTTCTGACCTCTAAATAACCAGGGCTGTGTAGTCTCTTGTTTTTAGAGCTCCCGAGGGAAGAACAAGGTGGATGAGGAGGAGAGCTGAACCGATACTGTACATGTGGGCAGGACAGAGTGGGAGGACTTTACCTCTGACTGTGTTACCAGGGACAATTCCCAGGGTGTCTCTGGGAGAAGTCAGACCAAAGCAGGCCAGCATAGGTGTTTGAAATACAATTTTTAAATGTGACATTTGCTATCCTCTGGATGGATGTGATGAAGTTTTAATCAATACTACTCAGGTGGTCTGAGGGAATCCATTAACCTAAATTGATTCAAGTGTGACATTTTGATTTGATTCCAGTCGAGCATGCACGGCTCTTACTCTGAAATCGTAATTTGTATTACTATCTAGTCTTTCAGTTTTATTTGAAATAATTTCGAAATAAGCTTACATTTGAACATATTCAATCTAAATTTAATTTAAAGGTATCCCCACCCTGTTTTCTATGCCACCTATTCAGCTTAAACAGTTGACATTTTAGATTTTCTCAGTTTCCTCAGCAGCCATGGCCCCTTTCTCCCAAGCCGCTCACCAGCAAACAGGTCAGCACTTGGTTCAACTCCATTTTCAGCCCAGACCTAACTACTGAAAATGAACCACATATCCATATTCTCCAGAAAGAATTTGTTAGAAAATGAATTACAGAGAGGAGTAATGTAATACATTTGATTTGTTGTTACAGGTTCACAAAAGGCTTGTCATTATTACTTTTATCTTAAGTTTATTGCGTAAAAAAGCTCAAACGGACTTCATATGTAGCGGTGCATAACTGAACACTGCATATTAATGTTGATTGACATTCAAACGGAGTAGTAGTTTTATTCTAGCACTGGTTGCAGTCACTGTCAAGTTTTGTTGAACACAAAGAAACACATCTTTTAGTTTACAGACAGGACAACCTATGAGCTCATCTGTTTTAGACTCCCTGTAAGACCAATCGGATAGACAGCGGCTTCCAACCCTGACTGGGCTCCTGTTGGCCCATAATTAGTCTCTGACAGCCAACCTTGGCCCACTGACCCCCAGTCCCGCTTCATCCACATGCAGGGACAGTAAACTCTGACCAGGACCCACCCCCGAAGCCTCCAGATGCTCGGCTCTGGTCCCAGGCTTCGGTCTGGGCTTTGAGGAGGAGGAGGAGGTGCTCCATTAGCCAGCCAGGACAGCCCAGAGACAAACGAGGTGTGTGGAGCTGAGTGCAGCTGCTCCTGCTGTGCAACTGCCGCCACCACCACACACACACACACACACTCAGATACACACACACACACAGTTCTCATAAATCACCACAGCTGCCTCTGTCGGCCAGCCTGTGCTTGCCCGGTGTTAAAAGCCAATCAGGAAAATTACATACAAACTCCAAGGGACCTATTTTCACTTTCTTATGAAATCATTAGTCAATGTTATAAGCTTTGACGTCTACATAATACTGCAGCCGTCTGCCGCAGTCCCATCGCCTGTACCCCTCACTGCGCAGAATTGACCACTGTACACGGGCTGCCCTGGTTCCCAATGGCCCCCTGGGAAAGAATGGAGGTCCCAATGGAAGGCTATGCAATGTGTCATAAGAACAAGGGGAGATGGAAAGAAGAAGAAGACTTTCGACTGCATTGCAAAAGGAAAGATAAATAATGTGTGATAAATCAAGCTAATTTTCATGTACTACTACTACTACTCCCAGAGCTGATAGTGTATTGAACTGCAATAACCAATAATGCTGCACAAGGAAGGTATAACAGGAACTACTTCCAGAGTTAGATTGCCTAAAGCCAGGTGTTTGTTTGTCAGCTGTATGGGAACCAAAGCAGGAGGACTAAGAGGCAAGGAAACAGTAGCCAAACAAACAAATACAACAAAGAAAAGATACCTGGATGTTGTGTTGGCTGTGATTTTGAGGCTACCGGGGTTGCGAATGAGTTTATCCAGGATGCTGACGATCTGTTCAAATTTAGGCCGGTTATTCCTCTCTTTCTGCCAGCAGTCCAACATCAGCTGGTAAAGGGTAGCCGGGCAGTCCATGGGCGGGGGGAGGCGGTATCCCTCATCTACAGCCTTTATTACCTAGATGTAGGAAGGAAAACGCACAATTTGAGAAATGACATATGAGATTTGTTCAACGTCAAAACAACATATAATATGCCAAAGTGCCCAACTGCATCTCTGGGACCACATTCTCTCGTTTCGCTCTGACGTGCCATAAACCTCTTCACAAAACCCATCTCATATAAATCAGGTACTTTGACTTCCCATCCATAAAACTTGTCAAATGTGCAAAAATGGCAGCACTGCTGCAGGGGGTGGGTGTAACATGGCAGTACTCACATCCTGATTGGACATCTCCCAGTATGGCCGTTCCCCATATGACATCACTTCCCAGAGCACAATGCCATAACTCCAAGCGTCACTGGCTGAGGTAAACTTCCTGTAGGCAATGGCCTCTGGTGCTGTCCACCGGATAGGGATCTTACCTCCCTGAGAGACAGAGAGGAAAAGGAATATTAATCACTTGGACGGTCTTTCAGTCAGTCAGTGGCACAATCTTGCTGCATCGTCGTGTACTTTGGCTGATCAGGTGTGTACAATTCATAAAATGACACCACAAAATAACATCCTCAAACATGGATCATCAGAACAGTGGGTGACAGCAAAAAATACTGCAAGTCTATACCTGATTTTTTCATAAACGTAATATTGGATGTATTACATGCCTACACACAGGTTTATGATGCCGACATGTCCTGAAACCCCTTCAACCCCATTGTGGCTCTGTGAAACCATCTCAGTTTGAAAGTTACACTGATGTGCTCTTTCACAGTTGTGAATATAAAGATTTAGACAAAAAGTACCGGCATCAACCTTAAAGAAAGAAAGAAAGAAAGACACAATATGAATCAAACCACACTACAACGTGTCCTGCATGTCCTCTCACTTCGGTGTCTGCAGCATTTGTCATTCTAGCAGCAAAGCAGGACAAATTAAGGAAATGGAGCTGGAGAAAGGAGGCCGATGGCAGCCAAAGCTAACAGAAACATTGGCCAAGCCACCCAGCTCTTGCCTGCTGCTGTGCACACTGAACCTCTCAAAAACACACGTATATAGTGCATGATCCGTAAAGAAACACTGGGGGACGGTGTGAGACATCAAAGAACACACGCAAGCACACTCATAGTTGCAGAAATGAACACAGGTGCACACAGAAACCGAACGACACACACACTGGTCTCACACTAATACGGTACCACCTGCTCCCCAAGAGTGCACAGTGTGTAAACACTACACACTCACATCAGACTTTAACGCACACAAACACACAAACAAAGTAAAACTATGTGTTTTGCCTTCAAATTTGTGGCCAGACAACTTCTGGAGAGGGAAATGTGAGCGCTTGTGTGGAGCATTGTCAGTTACGGTAACATGAGAACGTTTATTTTTCCGTCTTATTATTTTAGATTATGTATTTCTGGGAGAAAAGGCAAACGGCACACTGAATGTTTATTTGACAAGCAATTCTCAGCCAGCAAATTATACAGTGTTTAAACTCATGGCCTGCACCACAGGATCCCATGATGAAAATGACCACACACACACGCTGCACAATAACAGATGAATGCCTCAAGGGTGGCGTGTCAACTGATAATGTTTCATTTTGTGACATGCGATTCATGACGTGAAAAAAAGTGAAATCTCCTCTGTCATCTGGTCTTCCAAGACGTTGATACTTTGAGGCTTTGTATATGTAGCTGTAAATTATTCCTTGCTTGTGCATTGTGTTGTGAGAAAGATCCAAAGCACAGTTTAGTAAAGTTGAAGTGGAAACTCCATTCATGTTTTTGGTAAATCAAATCCATTGCTGGGCGAGCTGCTGTTGTTGTTGTTCAGATTTGAGTGGCATCATCTTAAAAGTTAAGAGAGTTGATGCCAAGTTGCAAATTGAAATAAAGTAGGTTGAAGCAGTAAATATGGCAGGAGACATGGGCCAGAACATGTGACAATAGGATGGTACATGTCTCAAACTGTCTTGTTGGTACAAACCATTTTTCAATTACAACAAACTTTTAAATGTGAGATCGGTTGTCATTAAAAATAAGTGCATGTGTTCCCTTATTGGATTATGCATTTGTGCCACTTATGAGGAACAACACATTCTGTAGAGCCTCAGAATGGTTTGACATTGCAGTCAGTACAGACCACATGGAGAAGACTGACACCCAAACAGCAAAAATGACTTTGTTATTGCACCCAAAATACGTCATTTGGTGAGACTGGGCTTGTCTTATCACATCTCTGCTTTTATTTATGTGTTCATCTCCGCTGCCTTGGTAGGAGAATGGAAGAAAGAAGAATTGTGTCTGTTTGCCGAGATAACCTGAGTATGCAGCATGTGTGTGTGTGTGTGTGTGTGTGTGTGTGTGTGTGTGTGTGTGTGTGTGTGTGTGTGTGTGTGTGTGTGTGTGACAAAGACCAAGATGAGAGGACAGAGGCGTTAATGTGGAGCCAATTTCATAACAATCTACATTATCATGTGTCTGTGCATGAAGACAAGAACATGGATCATCATTGCTGTTTGGTGTTCTGTTCATTCTTGCTGGAGAATAAATATTGTGATTCATAAAAGGAACAGGGGATGCTGAAGTTAATGTATTGAGTATCATAATCCATTGTTGCGGGTGATTTATGTGCCTTTTTCAGGAACACTTTCCTTGGAAAGATGGTTTGATGGGTCAGTGCCCAACATATTAGTTCATGCTCTCATTTGTGTCCGTAGAGTGTGTTTGTGCTGCAGCTCACCCTGGTGGTGTAAGCAGCCTCCGGGTCGTCCTCCAGGACTCGGGACAGGCCGAAGTCGGACACTTTACACACCAGGTTGCTGTTGACCAGGATGTTTCGAGCCGCCAGGTCTCGGTGCACGTAGCCCATGTCTGACAGATACTTCATGCCCGAGGCGATGCCACGCAGCATGCCAACCAGCTGGATGCCTGTAAACTGGGCATCATGCTTCTAAAAGAAAGACGAAAGGAAGAAAGGAACGAACTTTTAGAGTATATGACATGAAACACAAAGGAAGTCTGACCTTTCTGAATATTTGCGTGAAATGAAACCTTTCTACATTAGTAGCCAAAGCATTTCAATTAACCTTTAAAAACCACCTTTGACATTCGGTACCTCATCTTCAACATCACTGTGAAATACCAGGATTCAGAGACACAATAATATATGGAAATTAGGATCATACCAATATATTACAATAAATCTATGTATCCATCTACCTATCCATCCGTCGTAGTTTGGGCACTGGGCTCCATTTAGCATGCGAGTGAGTAGTTTGTCTATTTCCACCTGTATTTCCTCAATTTGCTCCTTACATTCACTGGTTTGCTCCGTGATGGCCAAAGGCCACGTCATTTGCCCGATGAGTGTAAGACGAGTGTGTTTTCCTTTGAAAATCAACTGGGACCACCCCACCTCACAATTTCGTCGGGAGCAATTAGTGGCCAGACCACCTGGCTTTGTCACTTCAAAGCTTTGCAGATCCAGAACACTGACGTAAGCTACAATGCATACGCTATGCATGTGCATGTGTGTGTTTGCACACGGGACACCGTTTCGATGATGGAGTGCAGGCCTTTGGGAAAATGTCAGGAAACAACAGCTACTGCTCCTTCATGAGTCTGGAGACTGTGCAGACACATGTGGAAAAGGGCTAAAAAAAGGCATCAGTACACATGCCTTCATGCCAGTGTTGTGGTTTGGATGTTGTGCTTTGACTAATTTCAGTGAGGCAGGTCAGTTCCTCTTTAAGAGACAGAGGCATGGCATGACTCACATTCTCTCCTGGCCAGAACAGCAGTGGGGATACAGTTCATGCAACTGTGTCATTTGATAAGTTCTGTATGGAAAGTTTGGCAGAGTCAGAACGGCTCAAATGAACCAATATCAGATCCAGTATTTAATGATTCATAGAGATGCCATAACGTGTTTTTCTTAAAACCGGTGAGAAAATACTAATTATATATAATTATAACACTAAAAAATATATCTGGTCGTGCTGTTTAACTGATCTCTGACTGAAGGACACAGACCTTTTCAATAAAAAACAGACTGAATACGATGTTTTTGCTGTGTGAAACTGATGCCACGTCTGGTAACGTTAGATATAATCTTTGTTTAAAAAACAAAAACATATTGAAAACAGAGGACAGCTTTTAAGCCTTGTTACATCTAGATCAGCACATCGTTTTACTCCCCCCCTCCCTCCTCTGATGTTACTCTCTTACTCCATGTGATCACCGAGTCCTGCACTTTGAAGGTAAATAGCTGGACTTTAGTTAGAGTTTAGTTTAGTTTTTTAACATCAGTTTGAACTAAATTATTCAGCATTTGAGAACTGCAACCTGTGCAGACTGATGTCATTTTTTTAAATGTAAAGGCAAAGAGCGACAAAGGGACCTGATGTGGGACATAGACTGTGTTGTACAGGTGCAATACATTTTTTTCAGCACATTAAGTTGTTCCCTGGTGTTCCTTAATCCTCAGATAGCCATCGAGTTGGTGTTCCCCAAACTTCCTCAGGGTCTGTACCACTGAGATGCATCATGATCCATTTCTACCTGTGTGTGTGTGTGTGTGTGTGTGTGTGTGTGTGTGTGTGTGTGTGGGGGGAGGTGTTAATACTCACTCTCAAGAAACTGTCCAGGGATCCGTTTTCCATGTATTCCGTGACAATCATGACGGGTTTACCTGTAACAGAGGGGGATTTTTTTCAATTGTCGGTCACAGCACTAAACAAAAGACACGCATAGCCCAACCCCATATTCACTTCAGATTTATTCTCTGAAACTGTTGTGAGTCAACAGGGAGGGCTGTAACTTGACTTAAAGCAGACGTACACAGGCCCTGATCAGGACCAGGTTGAGCTGTTTTCACCCCCCCACACACACACACACACACACAACAGAATAAAATGATCCTAGTCATTGTTTAAGGGTCCCGGCAGGTCACCTGTCAAATTGTGACATCTTTATTTCAGTGGAAGATCTGGCTGTAAATCCACGCCGCCTGCTCTCATCTGTACCTGATCAGACTACGGCCATCACAAGGTTTATTACAGGAGGGGAAAGGAAAAAAAAAAATCTTTAAGAAACCTTTAAATCAGCCATTGTTAAATGAACAGCTTCGGTGTCAGGACTTGTTTGTGTCCCAGATGGCTTTGTTCTCCCTGCTTCACTCTTGACTTACCACCAGCCGTATGCCTCTTCTCCATTTTATTCAGATTAATGGACCCACCTCCCTCCTCCCCCTGCCCTCTTTCAGTCCCGACCTACCTTTCCTCTATCATCCCTGTCTCTCTTTCACAATCCTTTTCCTTCTTTCCCTCGTGCATGTATTCATGCGAACCCTCCCCACATCTGGCAAGACACAGACTTCTTTTTTTCTTTAAGGGAATGACACGGGGCTGAGCGGAGAGGGTGATGGAATGGGGTTTTAAAAGAAATAAATCTAATACTCTCATTGGAAGAAAAAAAAAGTAAAGTAAATGTGCCAAGACAGAGAGTGTGTTGACTTCAATCAGGGTTGTTTCACAATGACGTATGCTTTTTTGCTACTCTAAAAGAGATGTAACTCTCCTAAGAGCATGAGTTATCTCAATAGCTGCAAAATTGTTCTCTTACTAGTAAAAGTAAAAACTCTCCCATCATTGAAACACAGTCACAGCTACAGTTAAACACCCTCCACCCACACCCAGCATCCCTAAAAGGCTGTGATGGATCGCTCCGTTTACCAGCGGACGGCTTTTATAGTCTCAGACGGGAACACACACACCTCCCTCCTGTCTTCCGCCCTCTTCCCTTCCCTCTTTCTCTCTGTTCTCAACATTGGCAGCAAAGATAAAGGCCCCTAAGCCCTTTTATTCTGTGAACACAAGTGTGAGTGAGCGTTTCTGTGTGTGTGTGTGTGTGTGTGTGTGTGTGTGTGTGTGTGTGTGTGTGTGTGTGTGTGTGTGTGTGTGTGCCCACAAATATGCAGGCTGTGGATCAGCCAAAAGCAGCAGCAAGGTAAATGGGGTGTGAAAGTCTCAGGATTATTAAGAATTAACAGGAGCAGCTTAATAAATCACCCTACAGCCGTGTGTGTGTGTGTGTGTGTGTGTGTGTGTGTGTGTGTGTGTGCGTGTATGTGTGTAGGTGTGTGTCTGTGTGTGAGAGCATATCAAATGGACCTCCTAAAACTATGCCATGAACTCATGCTGTTAAAGCTAAAGCTCACGCACATGTGTTCAGGGTATCCCCTCAAATGTCATGTGTATACCCACACACACACACCCACACACACACACTCATAATAATGAATATTGGGCTTCCCCTATTAGTCTAAAATAAGCAAATGAAACCACAGTCTTGTGTTATTGCAGCATTTTTCATCATCTGGACATTAATATGAAGAGTGTTGTACTGTAAGATGTATAGAGGCAAACAGTTTAATGATGAAGGATCGCAGACATAAAAACTCTTTCATTTTCAGGATCCTTAAGTATTCAAGGCTGAATAACAAGGAGGTAAGAACAAAGCGGAATCTGTCAGTGAATGTGCTTTCGAAAAAGTGTAAAAAAAAAAAAAATTATATATATATTCAAATGTAAAAAATGATACTCTGGGTACAAAACCTTGCTCTTTCTAATTCTGGTTTTACAGAACATTTTCACTATATTCACTTCCCTTTCATTTTAACTGATTTCCAGAACTTTCACAGAAAAGGTATGTGCTAATTTAAACGTAAATATCATTATTATTATTACGATGATTACTATCTATTTATTTTTTGTATGTTTGTGATCTTGTCAGTGGTCACTCGAAAAAAAACAATGACTCGTTAAGGGTTTTTATCATCGACAAAAACTGCAACTGAAAAAGGAAATGATGAGAAACAGAAAAGGACGGATGATTAAAATAATCAACACAATATGGCCCGAGTGTCCTGTCTTCTGCGGTTTGTACATTACATTGTAATTACTTTATCCCTTTGCAATGCTGTTTTTGATTAGAATAAGTCATGCTAGTAAGTCACTGAAGTCAAATGCCGGAAATCCCAGAGTCAGGCAGCCATTAAGGCATTGAGATGAGACAGAAAAGGAGAGCTGAAGAAAAGAAGAAGGAAGTCAGGAATGTTCTCCTTGTATTCCATTCTACTCTTTAGAATAACCACACTGCCTCACTGGCAGAACTACTTAACTAGCCTGGTGCCGCAGGGAGAGACGGAGGCCAGGCCCGTTTCTCAGCGACAAAGTTCAGAGTCATTATTTCCTTCTTCTGCAGTCATTCCCTTTTAAAGAGGCCTTCTGTGTGCTAATGATAGTCTTATAAAGAGGCCCAGAGGGGAGCGACTCAGAGATATGGATTTATGCCCGCTTTGGACACAGGCTTTGATCAAAGCACATTGATCTGCAGAGATTTACACCACGGCAACTCAATAAAACTCCTGCTCTCTTTCACAAAAGTGTCGGACACTTTAGAGCCATTTGTCAAAAACAAATGCAAATCCGGAATCAGTAAAAAGACTCCCCGGAGAAAGTGAATCTGTAGTGTGAATGAGAACCCTATCTCTGTTATCTCTTAGCATCCCCGATACTATTCTACTCTTTAGTGTTCTATTCTATTATAATTTTTTTGTACTTTGCTTAAAACAGTGTTGCCAATTGTCTCCCAAAATGTTTATTTAATTGTATTTAATTTGAAGGGAAAATCCTAATTAATTAAAAAGAACAAATCATTGAATGTGTTCATAATAATAGTTAATTCCTTTCAATATTCTTTTATGTCATGAGTCATGATGCACTTACTGCGTGTCACCACCCCCTCCAGCCTGATGATGTTGGGGTGGTCAAACTGTCCCATGATTGACGCCTCTGCGAGGAAGTCCCGCCTCTGCTTGTCTGTGAATCCTCCTTTAAGAGTCTTGATGGCCACACAGATCTCCTTCTTGCTCGGCATCTTCAGGCGACCACTGCACACCTCACCAAACTCACCTAAAGATGGATGCAGGGAAGATGCAACAACACAAAACGTTCTTTAATGTTTTTGTTTTTTTCATCTCACACATATATATCTCAGGATTTGCCTTACTTCAAAAAAAAGTGCACTTTTGGAAATCCATCAGAAATGAAGATGTATATGCCTTTTGAAAACCAACCTATGTTTAGGCCTCTGCTCGGAAATTGCATACCCAAACTAAAAAGCATGTATCTTTGCAACCACTAGGGCTATTTGAATAATTTTGCTGTTATAATAAAAGGCTACACATGTGAAATGTTGTTCAGATGCAGCTGTAGGGTCTAACTCTAACCGAAATCATAGCACAATATGTCTGTGACATTTGAACTTTCTCATGTACCAAACATTTCACTTGTATATTACTTATGGTTTTCATTACGTACATCCAAATACAGAAGTGTTGGGCTTTTTT
The DNA here is from genome assembly GCA_038501785.1 of Myoxocephalus aenaeus. NCBI lineage: Eukaryota > Metazoa > Chordata > Actinopteri > Perciformes > Cottidae > Myoxocephalus > Myoxocephalus aenaeus. The sequence continues at coordinate 5,414,834 of JBAMJR010000013.1, forward strand.
TCATAAAACAAGCTATGATTTACATGATCATGCTAACTTTACACTCGCCACCTCCATTGAGCCGCTGCAACAAAAAGAGAAGCCATGTTCAAACTGTCATCCATTTCTAAAGGATGTTTGAAGTCACTCAACCCGTGGTGAGCTTTGTTTCGCCCCTGAGATCATTGCTAACAAGCTGAGCATGGGGCAGAAGTTATGTACGGTACGTGCAGTTCTGATCTAGAATCGTGGTTTCACAGTTTTTTAAGGTGTCACGATGTACGAGTTAGCAGATGTAATGAACACTGAGAGTCAAAGACGAAGAGCCGATCAAAGAGGGTGTTAATGATTACCCTGTCATTACTTAACTCCAATTAATCAGGGAAAGTATTTGTTGATTTTGGGATCCTTGCATATGTATGTGTTATGACCGCTAATTATAGTAATGACACCATGTGTAGCAATACACTTTGAAACGGATCCACCCGAATCCACGCTCCAAATAACAACGCGGACAGCAAAGGGATCTTTCAAATGTCCTACAGTGTCCTATTAAAACGCAGCGTGACTCAACATCCACTCTGGGAGAGATCAATTAGCATTCCTCGCTGGTGAGAGGATGTGTGTGTGTGTGTGTGTGTGTGTGTGTGTGTTTACCTCAGCCCATGCCTGTGTCTGTCTGTGTGTGCTTTGTGAGTTTCACCAGGTACTGTAAGCTCTGTAGGCAGGCTCACCACTTCAAAAGGCAGCCAGTCCAGGGATTTGGCTGCACTGTATGGATGAGTGCAGTGTGTATATCTGTGTGTACGTACTCCCGTGTGAGTAACTTTTACCGCATAATGTACACGCATATAATGCGCTCATTCGGGGGTGATGTCAGAGCTAAGACATGTGCCGATCTCTCTCAGTCCAGTACAATCATCTCCCACAGCGGCTTTGGATCAGAGAGCACGGGTCAAACCTTGGACTTAAAGCAGCGGGGTCTGGAAAAACTTAAGCCAGCCTAATTACAACCTGTCTAAATACCAAACGCATGCCTGTTCTTCTGGCCCTCAGCAGTGGACAGAGGAGCCAGGCCAAGGCACCTTTTTTCATGTGGTCACTCTGAAAGAGAAGATCTCGCTCTAATAAGGCTTGATTAGGGACACACTTCTTTCCTGCTCTGAGGTATCCAACTTTGATGTTAAATGCTGACCCATGTAAGCAGAGCGGCGCGTGCGTTCTGTCTTTTAACACACAATCACCGATTGGCAAGAAGATCAAAGTCTTGTTTAATGGAGACAGATGGGGATGGAGGAGGACAAAGTAAGTTGTGAATTGTTTGGAGTGCTCATGCGGTTTCATAAAAGTACAAATAAAAAATGTGTTTTACATCGTGGCTTAAGCTTTAATGACCACCTGCAGTGTTCACTTTGAATTGACTTCACATAAAATAGATTAAGAGTAGAGAGTTGAAGTCCCACTCCCTAAACTAGCTGCTAGCATATACTGTGCAACTCATTTGGCTTTCTCATAGAGGGTTTCATGCTTTTTCTAAAAAACAACAACAACATGGTCTGATGGTTTTCTGCCTATTTTCGAATTTATGCTGTGTCTACTACTGTATTGGTTGCTAAAACAACTTTCAGGAGCAACAACACTGTGTGTCCCAGAAATAATAAGTGTTGAAGCCTCAGGGGAGCTGCTTAATGCAAACAAAAGAATCATCCTTTTGTCTTCAAGGTCTAAATGAACAAAGGTGTGATTCTTAAGCTAAGTGCAGCATCGAACTGTCCAAACAGAGTTTGCCCCAAGTGGTTCCCGATCATCTAGCACCTAAAGTGTGTTGTTGTTGTTGTGAAGCGAGGCAATTATTGGATTTCCTTATTTGCTTTCCAGCACAGATGAAAATAGACTATACACAATGTGATGTTGAACTTCATGTAAGTATGGAGAGGCACTACAATAAATATACTTTGTCTCGGCGATGCACTGTGCGCATTAAAAATGCATAGTTTACTGTAGTGTGGCCTTCTTTGTGTGTGAGGGTATTAGGGTTCAACTGATACTGGTTCATGAGGGATTATACACATTGTGGTATTAATTACATATATTATGAATTTCCCCTCATGTTGTCCATTCATTCTATTTTTTCTCTCTTCTTTATGCCTGCGACATTGTCCTGTAATTACTGCGTATTTGTGTAAAATGAATATTTCCCTTTAAAATTAAATTGAGATACAGGGATTCCCATAGAGAGTCAGAGTAGTGTTAATAGATTCTATAATAAATAAATAAAACACTTAATATTAGAAATAGACACTGACTTGATGAGCCAATACTTGTGCATTGTGACCATACACATATATATTCATATGCTTTGTGTGTGCTATATAGTATGAAACATGCATTGTGGAGTGTAGCGTAGTCCAGTGTGGATTCAGGCATTAAACTCTCAGGCCGGTCTGACAGCTTTACAGTGTGGAGGGCTGGTGGGACTCTGGAGGCCGGCCTGCTGTTATGGGCTGTGTGCTTTAGTCTCCATCTATTCTGCCTGCACTCAACATGAATCACAATGCATTACCCTCCCGTCGGCACTCCCGCTCAAGTTATCAGGCAGTACATGAAAAGAGAAGTGGGTGCGTGTTTTTACTGTTGCAATCATTAGACTTAGTTCAGAAAGAAGAGAATGAAGAGGAAAAAGATGAAGGACAGAAAGAGGAGAGGAAGCAATGAAGCAAGTGAAGGTGAGCAGAACAACTTCTAATGTCCCCGTCTCTCCCTCTATCATAGAGGAGAGCTGGGAAGAAGGGACATCACGCTGGGGCATTAAATGCTTTCTCGTTCCCAGCTGTGCAGTATATGGCACACAGTTAAACTAGCCTGCTGCTATGAAAATGTAGATATATGGGAGCTCTCTATGTACCTCGTTTTTTTTTCTATATGTGGTTGAGTACTTGGTGTGTCTTTGTCATTTAAACAGAGCATGAACGAGTACAAAAGTTACTGTGAGGTGAGAGCGAAAGGAGAGGCCCGGGAGAGAAAGAAACCATTAATGTCTATTCATAAACGTTCTATTTTTTTCACTTTTTGATGTGGAGTGACTTTGTTTTCTGCACTGATGAACATTTCCTTTGATGACCTCAGCAAACCGTTGATCTGAGCACATGCACTATAATTTACACCCACACCTTATGCAGTGAGGCAATAGCTAATTGCTTATGTATCTAAAAATCCAGTTTTAATTAGGACTATATAATAATTTTACTCAATACTAGTGAAGGTCTGCTATAGTCTGCAGATTTTCGTAAAAGTCCCCGATACATTCCAGTCCAACAGACTGACAGAAAATGACAACTTTATCCACACAGGTTTTCAGAGAGTCAACGCTTGAAATGAAATGAACTGATAGAAGCGGATTTTCTTGTTGTGTAGTGTTAGTTTGCCTTCCCATGCCTGAAATGACCTGCATGGCGTCTGTGTACACAGCAAAGTGCGGTCAAGCTTTTTTCCTTTGTCCGTCCTCACCTGCTCCCACCACTTTGTCGATGGCGATGCAGGAGGCGTCCAGCTCCTTCGCAAACTCGTGCACAGCCTGGCTCGGGTCCTCGTAGGTGTGAGGGTCCACGTAGGTCCTGATACCCGGCAGACGCACTGCAGCAGGAGAAAGCAGGTTGCATCAGTTCATGAACATTCAAAAAAACGGTGGTGTGTCCCTACAGCTGGCTGTGTGTCCTCTGAACATTCCATTACTTTGTAGGGACATACCCTCTTGCTAGTGCTCAGTTTACTTTGCAAAACAGCACTCGGAACACATTGACGATAAGTGAAGATATGTTTATGCCCAACACTGGGTAACGCTTTGAACTTTGAAGATGATGTAGTCTTCATATAATTGAGTCTCGGTGAAGAATGTCCATGCAATAAAGAGCCAGTGAACAGCGGACCGTGTGTTATGATAACAGTGGCCGCAGATGCTGCTAAGCTGAACAATATGGCACACAGTCATTAATGTACAGCTGATTTGTGATTCACACAAATTAACTTACAATGAATGACATGATATATAATGATATTATGATATAGTTTAAGACGTACTTTGAAAAAAAAGTGACGCTATGCTTTAGGTAATAAAGTTGTACTTTATTAGTCCCTATGGGGGAAATTTATGCTGTACATCTGACCCAACCAAACTATTCAGGAAGCGGTGGACGGCCGCAGTTCAGTGCCTGGGGAGTGCGGGGGCCGAAACCTGGGTCAAGGTTAAAGGTAGGAGTATCCCATATAAATAACACATTGTATATGAATAAAGGAGAACAAGCAATGACGAGGGAGGAAGGAAACGGGAGTTTAATCTTAAACACGTTACCCCTTTGTGTTGGTTCGCATCAGACGTTGTTACTTTTACATATTGGTCCGATTTCAACTTCATAAAAAGTTGTGTGAGTGAAAACCTTTTTTGTCACTGTTCAAAAATGTATCAATGAAAACAACGTTTCTGGAGTAAACCTATAATCAGAAATAGTTTAAACCTTGAATATCAGTTCCTGCTGTAACACTGAGGGACACTTGTTCCCCATCCAAAAGAAGCCTCCAGGATTGGTTTGCAAATGGACCGAGAAACCGTCTCCTCAACATGGTCTCGGTCCAATTACTGTCTTCTCATGTGACCGAATGAACCAAAGTAAAAGGGGAAACCACTTCAAGCTTGCGAACAGCTGCTCTAAAACAACCACCGTCGGTCAAGATGTGTTGAGAAAAACATCTCTTCAGTTGTTACTATCGAGCTATCGTTAATGTAATTAGCTAGTTGTACTACTCTGTGAAGGGTACAGTGCAGAGAGGAGATATTGGAACACGCCTCACAGAAACAGGGGGCAGTACTTACAGTGGCCGTTGCCAAAGTGTAGTCTTTTCTCATCAGGATGTTTGGATTTGCTGTGGCAACAGAACCTGCCAATCCAAACAGAGAAAGGTCATAAGTAGTGCCACATCTCCCAATAAGACTTCACCCATTGGCCCAGCCAGAAGGCTAGCGAAAGCTGTGTGTGTGTGTGTGTGTGTGTGTGTGTGTGTGTGTGTGTGTGTGTGTGTGTGTAATCCCAGCTCTTACAAACCAAGAGAGGATCAGTAAGTCTTATAATGAGCCATGGATTTATACTCTCTCTGAACAGTACTGACTGCCAATTTCAGCCCCACACACACACACACACACACACCAAAACATACACATACAATTCTTAGTTTTCTCTTATACATACGCACGCACACTGACAGGAATTACAGAAGAGAAATAGAGGACATGTTACTTAAAAATATATAGGATGCAGCTATTTAAATGAATACGTATACAATCAACTTTCAGGCAGCATTGAAGGGAGCATAAGAATCACTGTGATTGGAGGAGGAAATCCTCAGTGAGAATCAAGTCAAGTAACCGGCAGACAGACCTGCCAATCAGGACGTAGAGCAGCACCGTGAGGAGGATGATGGCCACGGCGGAGGAAATGGCGATCAGAACCACCTGGCTGCTCTCACTGGAGATGGAGAAGGCTGCTGAAGGACAGAGAGCAACAGGTCATGAGCAGTGTTGAACTTCATTCTGTAACAAACTCATTAAAGTACACACATCCACTATCTTTCAGTGACTTCTTCACAAAAACGTTTCTGAAACCCAGTACAAAAAATAGCATGAATATTTGAGTGGTTTCCAATAAGAATGGATTCTCACTATTCTTTATCAGTGATTTCTCAGCACAGTGTCTAAATGATTAGGATTAAAGGTCTATTCTGAGCTGCACTCACAGTCGGGGCTGGTCTCAAACTGGAAACTGGGGCTGCTGCTTCCATATCCGGCAGCTGTGCGAGCTCTGATCTGCAGCAGGTAGGCGGTGTTGGGCTTCAGACCGTTCAGAGTCACATTACAACCCCGAGCACGGAGGATGGTGTAGCTGGTCTCCTGCTCCTCCTGTGAGACAAGGCAGACGAGAAAGGAAGAAGAGAGGGACAGAGAAAGGAATTCAATATTTGTAATATTCATTTTTTTTTAATACTACAATTTACACCAGGTTGGAACTATTAATGAATACATACATATACATACAAATAAAATAAAACACTGTATGAACTATGTTTATGTACATATGTACATACACCCACATAAACATCCTGGACAGTTTGGCAGCTTTCTTCCCCTTCTGATGAATTATGTCCTTCTTATTTTATGACTTCTCTCCTACTGATCTCCACTGATAAAACAACAGGAGGATTTACACACCAGGGCTGCATTCGGCACATTGTTTCCAGATGTGGAAGGAAGAGAAATGGTGGTGAGAAGATGAGAGGACAGGAGGTAGAGCGAGAAGAGAGTGCAGTGATGTTTCCACACTGAGGATAATAGCAGGAGCCAATCCAATAAAGTTATATTTATTGTTCATGTGTACATTTACTGTGCAGTAGTATTCTCCATGTTACTCATGTGTTACTTATATAGATATCCAGCCATCTATTAATATATACATGTGATACATCAAACACAATAATAATCATTAATCAAAAATAATTGGAAAATGGTTATTTAAAAAATAAAAAGGCTCATATAAGGTTAGTGTGTGGATATGAAACAGTATGGATTACAGTATTACATAATTAGATAATTACAGTATGGATTAACAGTCAGTTGAGTAATATATAACATGCATAAAGAATGCTACATGCATTTGGTGTATTTTACTTTATTTATTTGTGTGAAATTATATTCAAATAAATGTATATAAATAAAGGGTGATTCAAATGTTTAGTTTTGTACTTTATCGCTTCAAACAAACATAGTTGAAGACCAAAGAATGTGAAAGTAGAATGCAAAAGCAACATTACACTACACAAGGTAGTCACTATCAGGACAGGAAAGCATGATATAATTCAGTGCCAGAATTAAAACACTTACTTTTTTATATATAGCGGAATTATCTTTACATGTTTCTCTGTCTGTGCCTCATAGCGTGTCTGTCCGTAACATTGCTATGAAACAAACTGCTAAATAGGGGGAAAATAGGACTACACTGATCTTAAATCTTAATGACGACCTATTAGAGATGACTTCAACAATCCTAAAAATGAGCTACATGTTCTGCAACGTAGCCAAGCTCATAAAAATCATCCAAGGCCGAATTGTGTTGAGGCATAGTCAAATCCTTTTTTTATAGCCCCAGTTATAAAGAGGCATTCATTGCTACGGGAAATAGCATAAACACAAGTCGACATTCACATGCACACACACACACACACACACACACACACACACACACACACACACACACACACACACACAAACGCACGCACACACACACAGTGTCCAAAAGAAACTTCAGGTCCATTAATGGAGTGGATCAGAGTTTTATGGCGCACAAAGCTTTTGAAACTGCTCTATGTGTGAGGAGGTAACTGATACAGCAGAACTGCTCTGGGACAACTCTTCATCTCAACTATAAATCTACTCGCAGCTTGTCACCGTTACGCGTTCTGGACAGCATGTGATCCGCTGAAAATCACACACAGGTGAGGTACAAGTAGGTGTGTCTTTGTGTGTGTGTGAGAGAGAGAGAGAGAGAGATACACAGACTTAGAGAAAGACACTCAAGTCAAACACCTCACTTTTATGCATACGGCAGCCCGACAAGTTGTGTGATTGACTATTCAATTGTGTGTGTGTGTGTGTGTCACCAGAACACTGCTAGAATGTAATATGCCCTCTGTGCTGCGCTTTACTTTGACAATCTAAACAAAGCTGTAGAAAATTATAGCTTGTATAACACACAACACACACACACACACACACACACACACACACACACACACACACACACACACACACACACACACACACACACACACATATAGATGCAAACTCATACAGACCCAAAAACAGGAGATGTGCAGCCGAAGTCTTGTAAATACAGTGTTTGAGCCAGCATTCCTTCCATCTAAGACTAAATAAACAGGCCAAATTAAAGTGGATCTGAAGCTCTCTCTCTCTCTGCTTTTTAGATTGCAGTGATAAAACATGCAAAAACAATCAGCAAATTGTATTCCCACAAATTCTATTTTCACAAAGTGCACTTGGAAATGCCTTATCGGCTGTCGAGCACCCTTTAGCCGGTTAAAGCATCAAGAAGATCACACAGCCGGCCTGGGATTTCTAAAGATGAAACACCTCTCTTCTTCTGGAACGTTTTCGGGTTGGAAATTCCCAAGAATATCAGCAAACATTCCCTCAGAATTCCCATATATAGGAATTATAATTCGGGAACAGCCCTTGCGCTTTGGAAACGTGGGCCTCTGGTTTCAGGACCGTGTGACAAAGTGGTATGTGCTGGCGAAAAGAGCAGCGCGGACCAAGACGGGGGCAAAAGAAAGGTTAGGCTGGGTTCATTTAAAATAATTTGCTGCAAGCTATGAACCACTTCAGCTTCTAATATTATTTTCCCCTTTCTTAAACTGTTTTTAAACCAACTAGCCTCACACTAATTGTGTTATGTATTACTATTCAATAAAGCAGGAGAAATGCACTACTTGTATTACAGTAATCGTATCTGTCATTGGCACTGATTCTGATTCTGATATATATATATATATATATATATATATATATATGTATATATGCATTTATTCAGTTGAAATGTATCATACCATATAGTTTCATACATTTTGTTGTACGTTTTAATCTTCTCATTTGGTATCAGTGTAATGCAGAGACTGTTCATTGTCTTTTCCTTTTAAGTTGAACTTCCTTTGAAGCTAAAAATCCATCAGTGGAAATGTGATCATCCCAGTTGTTCCCAAAGAAGACTACATTACATGTAACTCCAGAAACAACAGATGCCAAGTACATTGCTCTTCAAACCCTCCGATGACTTCAACATAATTGATGTGATACAGCAAATTATCTATTAGATGCACATGAAAAATTATAGGACATGTTTTTGTCAGTTGGCAGGAAATCTTGCACTAAACTGGTGCGTTACTTTGAGCATGAGAAGGTCAATCCGCACTCAGGAGTTACTGTATACATTACTTTTATTACGATTCATATTTGTGTTCTGCCCGACACTATAGAGTTCACAGAAGCCGATACAAATGAAATATATAACTTTTAAAATGCCCTACAAAATCTTTTACTTGTCCTGAATAAAGGTCAAAACAGTCTTGAGTGATTTTTAAACCCCACAAATAAAACACAACTGTCATGACTGCCGTTGTCTGCCATTGGTTTGACCACAGACATCTATTGGTCCAAGTAATTCATCGACTATAAAGAAGTATTCCAAGTTTGAATGATGTTGTGTGGTTGTTGGCGAAATGTTCACTTTTCTCCATTAAGAGAAGCTGGAGTCATCGGTGAACGGCTATTGGATTACATGATAATGTACACTGTGTATGTCTGTCTTAAACTTAAGTAAATAAAGACAGAGGAAACCACAAACATTGAAAGGCAGAACGTCTGACGGATGCCGCAAATCTGAACATCTTCTTGCTAAAAGCTCTCTTTTAATCTCAACTCAAGCTGTTTTCGTGTTCTCTTTCACCATCCTGTTTATGTGTGGACGCAATTATATCTGCGTGTGTCTGCGTATGTGTCCCTAAAAGCCTCTTTCTGCCTCCTAAGTGAGTCATGGTGTGGTCTCGGTGTGGGTTATTTGTGCTCCGACTCTTGTGCTCCTCCGGCCTTGATCCTTGGCGTACTGGAGGCCCTCAAGCGTTCCTCTGCCTGCCACCCGAAGAGGCCTCTATCCTGGGTTGTTATGGGGGGTCTCCCCTGGTTGTCCCAGTTTGCTCTTCTGCATGGAAGAGCCTTTTGTCTGGGGTTTAAAACCCCTGGGTATGTATGGCTGCTGTGAAGAATCCTCTGGGAACTTGTGAGTTTGTGGCTGTCCCTAAGTGTCTCCAGTAACTCCTGAGAGACGACGTGATTAACAGGGATCAGCGTAAAGGCCAAGAGATATTTCATTACACAACTCTGTCACACAGAGTCTTCCTTACACTCTTTTCCATATCTTCTTTTGATGGATATGCATTTGTAATGGATAAGGATGTGTGTGTGCGATTGTAAAGCTACAGCTGCTGAAGTAGAGCTCTACTTCAGTCATTAACTTTTCTCCCTCGCTGTTTTCTGTTTGAACTTCTTAGGTAAGGATGGCTGAGTAGGGAACAGAGTTTAGAGAGGAAACAGCTTCTGTCTGCCTACTAATCAAGAGATTAGGGGCCACTTTTGCATTCACGCAAACTGGGATCTGGGGAACACACATGCACACACGCACATGCACGCTGAATCTGCCAGAGTGATTACACTTGCATCCACGGCTAATTTCGCCATCAAATGTCAGCCATAGCACTGCATTGGTGCTGAAAGGCAGTGTGATTCGTTCTGCACTAATTTCCCTCACAGAGGAATGAGTGACCCCAGAGACGCATTTACTGTCGGCCATAAAACGTGTCTCCATTAAGGAGAGGCGGACAGGATGAGAAATAGAGGGAGCGATGAAAAAGAGAGATGAGAGGTAAACGTGAGCGGAGGAGGGGAGAAGGACGAAGCAAAAGTAGAAGGACAGAAACGCAAAAAAAAAGAAGTAGAAAAGACAACACAGGTCGAGTAATAGAGGAGAAGGGCGGGGTGTTGGGAAATGGAGACGAAATGAGAGAACGGAGCATGACAAAATAAAAACATGAGAATATTATCAGAATATTTTAACCCATTCTTAAACTTCCCCATGTATCATTTGAAACGAGATTTCAAATTTCCAAAAATGTTTATAGTATCTAACGATACTGATACAATTACAAATGACCTGTTCAAATTGTATTCAGTAAACTTAATCAAAGTAACGCAATGTCAAAGTAATATGTAACATGATTATTATCTAATTTTTGGATTATCTCAATACCAAATGTGCAAATCATACAAAATCTCAGAATTTGAAACGGTCCTCTCATTTCCCACAATTACAATGCATATTTTCACACTGGAATGGCTCTTGTCGCAGAAACAAAAACCTTTTTTTTTTTTTTTTATCCTCATTACATAAAGCCGTTTCATGGTCCCCGAAACTGATAACATGACACTTACAAAGTAGGCAATCCAGCAAACACTCTGCTGAAAGCAATAGTTTATCATTTTGGAAATGAACTTTTCATCTGTTTGCCACGAGTTGGATGAAGAGATTCATACCATGTCACGGGATAGATGGCATAACTGGAGGAGGATTCTACTTATGGGCCCAAAAACGTGGAGAGACTTTTTCAACGTATGCGTAGAGTAGGCAAATAACATAGTATTAAAAGGCCATTGTTAATGTCAGCCTACTCTACTCCTTCATACCTCCATGGGTTACACAGCTACACAGCTCACTCATTTACACATTATAACCCATCATATGTTGGCCGTAGCCTTGTATTGACAGGACGGATCACAGTGGTTTCAATTCATGATGCAGCCGCGCTGAGAAAGGCACACAAAGTAAAGTAACATGTTCTGCCCCAACCTTTTCGTAGTATTTGATCTCATAGTCGAGGATGATGCCATTGGGTCTTTCTGGCTGCTGCCAGGACAGGGAGACGCTGTTCCGGGACGTCTTTTCCTTTCTGATCACTGTTACCGGGGAGGGAGCTGGGTGGGAGACACAGACAGACATGAGAGGGAAAGAGAGAGAGAGAGTGAGTTCCTTCATTGGGAGGTTCAGTTGAAGTTCAGTCCCCCGGTGTTGCATCCTGGAAATTGTCTGTGGTTCCTGTTCGCCTAATTCAGTTTGCTGCCCGGTGGGGCTGCATTAAAGGCTTTGGCCCAGGGAACGAGACAATGTACACTAATTCAAACACTGGCTTGTGCGTATATGCACAATACACACACACACACACACACACACACACACACACACACACACGTACAAGAACTAGAAGTATAATACAGTGACGTGCATTTCAGCTCTGTGGAAGCGAAGTAGATAGTGCTCAGGTCAGAGCTTATGATTCGACTTTAACTCGTCAAAATAAAACTTAATGCATTGTACTATTTCAGTGGGATTGCAATGAATCAGAGTTTTATGAGGTTTTTAATATTGGTAGTGGCAGCAAAAAACTGTGTGTCAGTCCCAGTCTTATTGTCACCTCAAGTCTCTTCATACTGAGAAACCTTTCCAGATTAAAAACTAACCTTAAAGCATTGACATTTTCTTCTCACATTCATTTAGCTACGGTTGATTACTTGTGTTATGGAGAGTAAAAAGCTTGTGATTGTGGGACAAAGCAGGAATCACAATGAAGAAAAACAAAACTGTGCTTGGTTACAACGTTAAGTGTCACTGGAGCTGGTCAGCATACCAAACTCCCATTCAATCACGCAGAAACGTTCCTGCTTATGTCGCATGCACAATGCATTAAAACGGCGTCTCCTTCAGCGTTTATTGGAGCAACTTGCTGCTCTGCATATCATTTGGAATGTGTATTCATTTGAATATACGATATATATAAACCACCCCTTCCCCTTTGCCCCGATGCGGGCCCTGTCCCTTTTGGGTTGGCGCTTTCTCCCTCCCCAATTTTCCCGTCCAGTCCTTCACCCATGCATCGCCTTGCCTCAGGGAGTTCACATGGTCCCAAGTAATTTAGCACATCCCTTCCTCTATCAAGCCCTGCACCCCTCCCTCGTTCTTTCTCGCTCTCTTGCTCTTCACTCCCTTCCTCATTTCCCTTTTTTACTGCTCTCTAATTGCCAGGCAGCTCCAGGGCCAGCCCGGCATCTGAGGCATCGACTTTTAATTTTATTAGACCACAGGAAAAAACATGTTTGTCTTTGAAATGTTGGAGCCTTTCTTGATTGTGATTATATAGCAGTGTGTGTGTGTGTGTGTGTGTGTGTGTGTGTGTGTGTGTATCTATCCGTGCATATACTGGCGTGTATTTCGGCGGGAAGTTATTCTCCTGTAATGAATCCAGATGGGGAGAATCTGTTTCTATACCCCCTGCTCCTTCTCTCCTCCTCTCCCTCTGGTTCTGATAGCGGGGTGATGCTTTTTATTGGCTCTGTGGTTTATGGTGGTAATGATTTACTGTGGCTGGGCCGCTTGGAGGCAGCTTCAAGTTCCTCTCCTCCTCCTTTTCCTTCGCCTTGCTTCTCCCCCCCCCCCTCTCTCTCTCCCTGCATGTCTATTGCCGAGCACTTAATTTGCTGTCACTCTCTGTTTCTGTCTGTGGTATAACTGTAAAACTAATACAGCATACCAGGCCCATAATGGCCTTAAAAACTGGCCTTCAGCGTCGTTCATATGCGACGCAAGGGACACAGCTGTCGCAGCTTTTATTTATTCTGTACACTGTTGGACTGGTGGACTATTCAAAGTAGTTTATTGGCAGTAATGCTATAGAATCCATTGAAAATAAATGTTGTCCTGATTATGCAGCGAGTTTTCAATGCAGCGAGTCCCCGGGACCCACAGGTGGTCATTTGAGTGGGTCCCAATCCCATTTGTGTTTTGTGATTGTCGTGTTAAAACTCATGTTTGTTTTCTATACTTCTTCTCAGTTGCTTCCCCTTCTAGCCTCTCACACATTTGACCAAATCACAATATCAATATATATATATATTTTTTTTTTCTTCTTCTTTTTTTAAGAATAACTGCTTACTTACTCAACATGTTGGAGTAAATATAACCATTTCATTTTTTTTACGAATCTAAAAAGAACATTCCTTCTGCAAATAGTTTTTTTCATTCACATCCTATGAACAAGACACGATCTCCTTGCGTAAAATATATATATATACGTAGATGGTGAGAACAAGTCCAACAGTGGCCGTGTGAGTTTTATGTTCCAATACCGAGTTTGAAGTGTTGATTGTTGAAGTCAAAGCTGTGCGGCGAGGACTGGTCTTGCTGCAGCAACATTTAGTTTCTCCCGCGATGATGGAGACTACAAACACAGGATCTGGTTTGCGCAAGATAGATGCTCAGACGGCAGGATAATCAACCACCAGGTGAAGCAGTGATGTGTATATATATATACTGTGTGTCCCTGCGTTTTCTTCTTGTTAGACCCACTCTGTCAAGTTCAGCTGCAGCTCAGACTGTTGATATTAGACTACTCTAATGTGGATCCCAGCTACTCTGTTGTTCGCGTAGTTATAACAATGAGTGGAGGGCAAGGGAGGTGGGATAAGGAGAGCTATCTGACAGCACCTTGACAGCACAGCAAGGACACACAGCTCCTTCCCAGGGAAACACTTAATCCAGCTTTTAACAGCTTTGGCATCTCTACGTGTGTGTGTGTGTGTGTGTGTGTGTGTGTGTGTGTGTGTGTGTGCGTGTTTATGTGAGAGAAAGTGTACTATAGCCGAGTGGGGCTAGAGCACTGACATACCTAATCCTTGTAAAGGGCTGATGGAGGGTGTGCAGCTGCAGGCTGATATTTTTCTTAGAGAGAGAGGGAGAGGAGTGTGTGTCTGTGTGGTATAATGAAGGGCCGTGTTTTTGTGTGTGCGTGTGCTTGATCTGTGATGTGGAAAGACACAGGTTCATCTCCTCTGATGATCGCTCAAACATTAAAGATGTTTTTTTATATTCAGATCACACACAGCCCTCTTAGTGTGAGTGTGCGTCAAATCCAATATAAATGCGGATCCCCCTGACTAACCACACAGATGATGGTTACTAATAAAAGACTCAAACATTTTAATTTGTTTCATTTTGGATGGCCTTTACTTGAAACGTGTGGTTTTTAATCTCTTTTGCTTTCCCCTCATCACAACATATGATTTGTCTTATCCCCAGGCTAGAAACATGTGCACGTACTGTATGTGAACACACACACACACACACACACACACACACACACACACACACACACACACACACACACACAATATTTACCTCTCATCCCTGCCCTGTCACTTTAAAGAGGCCATGTCTATACAGTCAAGGTGTGTCAACACAATTTGTCTGTGTATTGTGTGTACATACAACCTTTGACATTAGCATATTCATGACACTCTAAGGGAGTTTACTTATGTATGATTGAGTGCATCTAGCCTTACAGTTTGTTTGTGTGAATATGTTTGCCCTTGAGTGAACTCCAAAAGGTTCAAGCTAAATGCTGTATGAGCATCATTATAATTCTAATCACAGAAAGAGAAATGCTCTTATGTATGCCTTGATTTCAGGAAATGTGACGTGCCCTGACTGACAGCCATGTCCCGCCTCACTGATCACCTGCATACATGCCAAAGCACGCACCGTAACCTGTAAATCAAAGCAACTCTCGTGTTCCTGGAATAGCGCAGCGACAAAGAGGTTGCCGTGTGTGCATTCAAATCACGACAAAAGACGGGACTCGCTACGCTTCACGACATATACCGCGACCACTCTGTGTAAATGCACAGCTATTGCCATCTGCCGATCATCGAGGATGTGATGGAGCGTCTGACCTCGCTGTGTGACAACTTTTGAGCGAAAACACCCATCTGTTCACTCTGCTCAAAAAAACACCTTCCAAAGAGCTAAATCACCTCCCAAGGTTGGGAGCAAAAAAAAAAAAAGGCTTGCAGAAACACGGGGAGGCATATAGGGAGGAAGACAATAGCATGGTGTGTGTTTGGAAGGATCCCGTTTCCAGATGAAGAGAGAGATAATGGTTGAGGGGAAAACAGTCAAAAGAAAACAAAGAAAACACTGAACTGCAGACAGAAAGACTTTACCAAAAACCAAGGCAAAAACTGTGTAAGAGAACATTGAAGAAAGTGGGAAAAGGAAAATAATAAATTGATGCACTAAAGCCAGAACACTGCACATTCCTTGCTAGAGTCAGGGATGTCTGAGGTTTGGCGCCTTCTACTGCAGCTAGATTTATTTGACTCTTGGAATTTCACAACACCACTTCCCTTTGCTTTCTTATTCATCTAAAGACTTGATGCGTGGAGAGATATTTGTATAAAATATTGATGAGCGCTTTAGGTACCCATCCTCATGTTAGGAGTGTCTTTTTAAAAGGATGAGATTTTATTTGCATTTTTGCAAAAGACATTCGATCCCGGCAGTTAAACAAGCGAATAGCGGCCCGGGATCGCCTTGTAAATGTCCAGTTCTGATGGTTGGAGTGCATATGTTTGGAGCACATAAACTACAGGCTAGTGTATGATAAGGATATTTAGAGGAAGAGGGAGAAACGGGGCGCAGTGAAGAGAGAAGTATTGCATATTATCTAAGTGCTCGGTAGCTACTATTTTTTTATTGATAAACTTGCGGTTCTACCCACAGTTCAATTTAAAATACACTCATGCATTAGAACCACATACTCATAGAGTATATGCATGGAGTCTGGAGTCTTGTGTTGGTGTTGGCGGTAATAAACCACATAGTCGTAAAACATAATAATGTGATAGTGGTCTGATTCTGTGACTGCATGCCTTTATCTGTATATAAAGCTATCTGTATATAAAGCTCACCAGCTTGGTTGGTGGTGATGGTGACCGCGGCGTACTGTCTCATCTTGGGCGCCAGCGATGACACACCGTTCAGTGCTTCGATCTCAAAGGTGTAGTTGGTGTGGGCTAGCAGGTCCCCCACCGTCACCGTGGTGTTGTGGAGGCCCGCGGCTCTTGGCAGGAAGTGAACGTTGCTCCGGCAAGGCTCGCAACGCAGGTTGCCCCCGTTACTGCCGTTAGCGGCCTCCCCTCGGCAGCGTTTGCAGAGGACGGTGAAGGTGACGTCCCTGCGCCCGCCGGCGTCTTCCGGCCAGCTCCAGTCCAGGATGACGGAGGTCTCGTTAATGGAAGAGATCACATTTCGAGGCGCTGAAGGGGGTCCTGGTAGAGAAGAAGAGAAACATTTAAAAAGGAAGAAAGAAAGTAAGTTAGTAGAAAGGCGATAGAAGAAAAGGGAAGAAAGCAAATAAAGGAGAGATTGATAATCGTAAAAAAATTCAAGTGGCAGTGACATTAGATGGGATTAGATTTAGTAGCAGTCATCGGCCAAGTAAAATACATATAGCATCTAAAAAAGGAGGTTGGTAGGTTTTCTCTCAAACATAGCGATGCATTATTGGTTGCAGTTTGTCTGTATTAAAAGCTCACTTGTTTCCAAGGAAGTGAGTTATCCAGGTAGAAACTATAGCCATTTAACAGACAGGCCTTTAAAGTGCAAATGTGTTTTACCTAATTGGAGGTTTTCAATCAATATTTATTTTTGTAAATGTTGCAGTTTAATTGAGTTAATATGAGTCTTTGTACATGAATCTCCTTGCCTCTCTTTTTGGATCAGTATGAGGAAGAAAAAAAGGGCATGACAGCATCTTGGATAAAAAAAAAAGAGAGAAAAGACTGTCAAATTCGACTGGCATATAAAAGTAAAAATTGAAAACAGATCCCTCTGAATATTTCCAGATTTGTATATCAAAGCTGTGACTGTAATTACATGGGGAACAAAACAAAACTGCCAAATAACTCTGTTGAGAAGTAGCAGGAGAGGAAGGGAAATGGGCTTAGTGGATTGTGTCTTGAGATCAAATGTTTGGTTTGGTTTGTTTGACTTTACAACAATTTACTTCATTCCCAAACTATGCATGGCTCCTGTCTTGGTAATCTGAATTACATTTTTTGTGCAAGAGAGAAATCAGAAGGTAGATACACCAACATATTTGAATGTAGACAATTGCATCAGGGCATCTGACAGGCGGAGGAATCTAAATTACAGACTCCTTGTTTGATGTTGTAACAAATCCAATATGGCTCCGAAGTTCAAGGCGGTTCTGCAGCTCCTAACCCGAAAATAATTGTCATTTGAAGTTTCTAGAGCTCAACAGTGACTCCAGTTCTGGAAGTGAGTTTTCCATTCATTCACTCAATTGTTTCAACAAATCCTGATATAAAGAGTTTTTAAGAATGGAACAAAGCCAACCAACTAGGAGATGAATGTTGACCATAAAACATTTGATCTGGTGCAAGACAAAGGAAAAAAAAACACAAGACTTTATATTTAAATATATTTAGAGTGAAGGAACTACTCATCCCATAAACAATTCCTGATGGCGGCCCGCCGCCTCTGGAAACTCCCAAAACAACATTCAAACAGCCGTTATATATTTGAAAACCGTTTAGGCAACTGCAAAGCTTATTTCTCGCCTAAAATGTTTTCAGAAACGTTTTGTGGTTAACTATTTCCGTAATAAAAGACAGTTTGAAATCCGGGAGCGGCTCGTGGAGACTGAAGACCGATACCCTCACATGCCGCTCACGGTCAAGGTAAACATAGCTGTGGTAACGGAGAGCTGCGTGAAGAGTTTTCCACGAGTTTCTAAAAGGTTCATATGATGCAGACGTGTGGCTTTTACAGGAATATACCATTGTTTCACAACCCCATAGCTCCTGGTAAGTCTACCTTGGCTACGAATACAAACAGGATTTTTACTTCTGGAAACTAACTGTTGAGCTCTACTGAAAGCTTATAATTAAATTAAGTCAATATAAATTAGGACACCTCAAAGGGGCAAACTTTGTAACAGGCTACTACTATTCAAAACTATGGCAAAATAACATAATTTATGATTTTGTATGATCAAAGGCTTCTCCACATGCAAATAATTCAACGTCCTTTTTCTATCATGAGAACAAAATCCCATCCCATATCTTTACCAAACATTGATATCAGCGCTAACATTTAAGGACCTCTCAGCCAATAGTAGTCAAGCAATAAACACCAAATAATGTGTCAACATCTACTGACAAAACTATTACTCCTTTCGCTAACACAGTGAAACTCCCATTAAAGCAAGCAGCTTATGAATGGATACTATCATCAACATATATTATTAAGAATGCATATATCACTCTGTGTATTCCTAAAAGTGAGACTGGGTGTTCTCTGATAGTAATCTGACCTTGACAAGCCTCTGGCTCACCTATACAGCTAACTCCCTTGACCACATCAAACTCTTGGACCTGTAATGCATACAATATATTACCTGTGCAGGCATGCACATGTACACATGCAGGCAATCATACACTAATTCAAAATGTCAAAATAATACATTGGCATTTAGATTAACATGTGACATGAATTATGGTGTGTAAGAACTGAGGATGTGTGCATAACATTCAATCCCTCACAAAGAGACTCATGTATTGGCAATTCTCTTTCGGCTCTTTCCAGCCTCCTACTCGTCACTGGAGATCACTAGATTTGGGGAAAAATGGGGATTTCATGGTGTCTTTCAGCAAGATATGGTGATGATCAGCAAGGCCGACCTGCACATGTGCATTTTTGATTTTGTGGAGGTTAGGTGCATTCATTTTAATTGGTGGAACTGATTTGTTGGGGGTAGACATACTATACAGGAAATACCAAACGGATGATTTCTTTCTTTTGTTCATTTGTTCCAGTTTAGTATCCTCATTTTCCTGCCAGCATTTTCAAATTTCCAGAGTCAATTTGAAACAACCTCTATCTCACCGCTAACAGCATAATCACAATCATTATCTTCTAACTACTTATCTATTCATTTGCAGCCCCTGTGTCGCTCAATCTGTCCCAATGAGGTGAAATTTGCCTAGTAGACAAGATGGCGTTGAGATAATCTCAACAGGGACCTGCCTGCCGTGACTGTCGTTCTAATTAGGATTCTGTCTATGGCTGGGGGCCTCGATCTGTATGTTCTACTGTTCTCAACATTGTGCAAGACGTTTTTTTTGTGTCTATATTCCCATCCCATTTAGTAACAGATGTGTCCATAACCTGACACCAGGGAATGCAGTGATTTACAGTTTTATGGGGAATGCATTTTGGAAAGCTCGCAGGAGGTATCTGCATCTGCATCTGCAATCCATTTGCATCAGAGGGATACAGAAGAGAGTCACGTAGGGAGCAAAGGTGATAAAGGGTTGTTGAGCAACCATGACTATGGTGACCTTTAAATAAATAAGGAATGTTAACGCTCGTTGTCTATTAGTTGTCTATTTGTTTTTAGTGGTGAATTGGGAAGCAATCTTTAACTGCATTATGTGTATGAATCCAACTATAAATGACATTTTGCGAAGGAAAAAAAACACACACATGAGAAGAAACACAAGCCTATGGATTCAATTTGCGTTTAAACGGTGTGCATACACAATATAATGTCCGTTGTAGTATATGCATTACAATATGGAGCGAAGACAAACAAAGGTTTCTGCTGTGTGAAGAGCATCTGAAACCATTTCCACCATCATAGGACACTAAAACTCAATGACAGCCAAATGAATGGGTTTCAGTATCTCTTCACGGCAAGGGTCAGTCAGGTGTCATTGCATGTTTTATGAGCTAATGAGAACAAACCTCCCACACCACATTGGAGGGCTTCTCTGGTCAGATATCAGATATCAGGATGTCACTGACTCCTCAAATGATGTATCAAATAGCCCCAAATGTTACTGCATTGCTAACTGTGATATAAAAGCACACTTACGGGTACAGGCCATGGATGCAGGGTCTCCATCGGCACGGAAGTAGTTTTTCTCACAGCCACAGTGCAGCGACCCCTCATGGTGAGAGAAGCTATGCGGCGGGCACTTTGAACACTCCATATTTCCCAGAGTAGATTTGTAGAAGCCGGCCCTGCACACTGGAGACAGAAGAACACAGACAGATGCATGAGTGTCGCGCACATAGATAGACATCTAATAAGTATATGCTTTGCTGGTGCACCTGCAAGTACGAAATTAAAGACGGGGGTTATTTAATGCACTCTCACTCTCTCTCTCACACACACACACACACACACACACATAAACAAACTGCAAGAGGAGGACTGCACGTAAATCTTCTGAACCCATTGACTGCTGGTAAAAAATAAAAAAAGGAAAACAATAAATCTCCGAATTTTCTTTGTCTCTATTTCTCGCTCTCTTCATCTCTCAAGAGGCACAACATGAATAATGCAAATTGTCCCCTCAGATAAAAGGACTGTTCTCTTTAAATATCGGTGGTGTTAAATCTGCACTCAGCAGCTCTTTAAACTCCTACTCACCACAAATCTGTTGCAATATGTGCAAGTAGTGTGACACGCCACCTCTGCAAAGTGCACTGCGTGTGCACACGTATGTGTGCCTGTGTAGGAAGGGAGATCAAACAGAACGCTCCCTCGTGTGTTTCTCACCTTTCTGTCTCAATTTAGTTCCACTTTGTCATCTTATCTCGACTTGATGATGAGATACACAACATTTACTGGCCATTTCCTGCAGGATTTAACACCAACAGTACTGTACTTCAAAGCAATAGTATTTTACTGCCATTACACAATAGCTGAAAATTCGAATAACACAGGTCACAGTATTTCACAAATATGGCATCTCTTTACGTGTGACCGAAAGTGTCAAATCAAATGTTTTTCTCTAAATCTACCGGTTTATTTCTTGCAATAGTGGGGAAACGGATTGTGTTTATGACCTCTTGAGATGATTACTGATCCGTCACTGTATAAACCAGCACGTATTTCCATCAGCATCGCGTTTGCATCGGCGCATGGTTGGCCAACCGTGTGTGCTACGAGGTGTTGTTGCACTTTGATGCTCCTTTGAAAAAAATTATATAAAAAAAGTAAAAACTAGGGAATCTTCAAACTTTCAGATACTCGGGTGCCCATGACTGGAATTGAGTTCCTAATAGCATTAAAAACACAACGCACTTTCAAAACTGAAACACTGTAACCCTGTAAAGACAGTCGTGTTGACAGAAATAACATTTATTTTTACAATCAACACTTGAAATGATGAAGGCCCTCGCAAATGACAAGGTAGTACAAAATGGAAATGCCGGTTCTCCGGCTTCCTCCCACAATTCAGGTTAATTGAAGACTCTAAATTGCCCGTAGGTGTAAATGTGAGTGTGAATGGTTGTCTGTCTCGTTAATGTCAGCTCTGCGATAGTCTGGCGACCTGTCCAGGGTGAACCCTGCCTTCATCCAATGACAGCTGGGGTCGGCTCCAGCTCTCTCTCTCTCTCTCTCTCTCTCTCTCTCTCTCTCTCTCGCTTACACATACTAGATCCAAAAAAATGTCTTGCAACAATAGCAGCGAGCCAGCGGAATGTGTGTTCTCAGCAGAACAGGTCTGAGAGATCCCAGTGGTGGACAACATTCTTCTGCAACAGCTTCTGATGCTACTGCCATATTCATCACTGACACTGGCACACCAAGGTCCCATGCTGCATGGAACACTCCCCTTCCTCCCCTTTACAGTGTGGCTGTGATTCTGCATGCGTGTGTGTCTGCATGTGCGTGTGCGTGTGCGTGTGTGTGTGTGTCTGTGTGAGTGAGAGAGTAATACCATGTGAAGCGGCTTTAAACAGCCCAATATAATCCCACTGATGGAATGACAACCACAATACTTGCTGGCACACACAAAACAGACCACCCTGATTGGTAGACATAGCAGGAAATTAGACCTGACAGCCAGCGCCCCTGGCCAATCAGGTAAGAGAAGCAGCGAGATAACTGCTGGGTCAGTAGAAAATGCACAAGGAGCATGAAACAGAAGTGTGGATAAACAGACGAAAGTTTGAATGAATTCATCTCATAACAGGGATCATCTGATCAGATCTGATCCCTCTATCTATACACACACACACTGTTGACAGAGCACACATGCACTCACAGTTTACACCTGGATAACACCAAACAAATGTCGCCCTGGGCAATGATGTGGCTCATTACTTTGGTTTTAATCGTTTTTTCGAAGGTAGAGGACTGTGCAGTATAATTCGTTGGCTACCAAAACTACTACTTTTTTAATATTAAGGTTAAAATAACATAAGAAAACAGCAGACTTATACTTTAAACATGGCCCTCTGCAACCGCTGGAGGAACTTAACATCTCAATTGACATGGACGAACGACTCTGATAAGTCAACGCTCCACAAACGGCAGAAAAACAGCCTAATTTCCACTAAAAAGTAAAAAATAAACGGGAACTTTTCAGTGCTTAACACAGCCGTGAAACTTATTAGGCACAGAGAGGATCCCATAAACCTTTAATGCAGAAATCAATAACCAAAGCTGCACTTACGGTATGAGGTTTTCATATGACAGTATAGTGACATGTTGTATTTTCTTGACCGCAAACCCTAAAAATATTTTTATAGCGGTAGGAAAAGGATAATAAAGGCCCTGTTTCTTCCCCGTGTGTCTGCCAGGATAGAAAGCAGCTCTGACAGAGGCTGATGGGAATATCAGATTCAGCTCGCAGGAGGTTAACTACTCATGTAGAGGAGAACCAAGTTGTGTTACTCTGACATCCACCAACAGTGTGTGCAGGGGCATGAGTGGATAGGATACCGTGTGTGTGTGTGTGTGTGTGCACCCCAGGAGATGAAACACAGCACCTCTTCAGATGACAGAGTATGTGTGATTAATTAAAAGATGGGTTTGTTGTGTGTGTGTGTGTGTGTGTGTGTGTGTGTGTGTGTGTGTGTGTGTGTGTGTGTGTGTGTGTGTGTGTGTGTGTGTGTGTGAAAATAGCACATACAGAGACACACATTTCACAAGAGGATCACTGGCTTGACAAATATAGAGAAAATGAAATATTTGCAGAGGAGAACATTTTTGAAGGTTATCCCCCTGCATCATCTTTTATTTATTTCCAAATCAATAACAGCAGCAGGAACAGCATGTACGGTCTGTATCACTGTATCCCTGTAAGTAGTCCTTTGTGATACACGTACAAACACGCATCTCCCTCTCACACACACACACACACACACACACACACACACACACACACACACACACACACACACACACACACACAAACATGCATTCAAGTTCTTGCAAATACTCACACACCCACAAGGGTATAACACATCGTCTTGCTACTTCCTACATAGTGACAGCTGAAACACAATCTCTTCGTTCACTTTTAAAGACAAGTACACACTTACATTCACACACACACACACACACACACACACACACACACACACACACACACACACACACACACATGCACATGGGCACATGTGCACACATACAGCTGCAGCAGCCACATGATATGGTGGTTGTAAAATAACTGGGGCTGCAATTCGCTCAATCAATAGTCTAGGTCATTGATGAGGTCATGGGACACTCTCATCAATAATTAACGTGGCTGCTGGATGGTCCAGTGGTCACATGCAGTCCCTCTATTTTACTACATGTTAGTTGACAACCTGACCTGACCTTGGTGGGACCGACTTTTGGTACCATGCATCTCCTAAAAGTGAAGGATGTTGAGACAACAAAGAGAATTCATTGTCTAAATTGGTGATTTTAAAGCAAAGATATTCCACAATGTTAAGAGTGGTTTTAAAACAGAATCTTTTGGGGCTTTGAGCTAAATGTTTTACGCCCACTGTCACTGTGTGAAGAAATGACATGAACTTTAGAACTGCAAATCCATGACATGATTATAATCTCATCTGAAGCATTAATAAGCCTTTGATAGAATTGACCTTGATCATCAGTAAAAACGTGAGCGGCGATTACACTTACTCCTCACATGACCTCTTGACCTCAGAGGACACGTATAAATTGACTGGTGTCACGTAGGGGAAGTGGGAAAGCACCTCTTCCCTTGACCCCGATCTCGATGTCAGCCTGACCCAGAGGCTTCACATTTGGTCTCCATCGCTTTCTCTTTCTCTCACTCGCACACTTCAAGGTTCCGTCTCGCCGCAGCCGGAGCAAAACGCCGACCCAACAATTGATTTCCTGTTTCCATACCTCCTCCGCCTCTTTTCTTTCTCAATCCGACAAGATCCCAATGACTTTCACTCCCTCTCTCCTCCCCTTCCATCTTCCTCCGTTTCCACCTCCCCTTTCATCCTGCCCACCCTCATCCACTTCTTTTCTGTGGCTTTCCCTTCTCTTTCTTTCGCTCCATCCTTCCCCCTTAATTGGAATAGCTCTCTTTGAAATGGAAAAGTTATTTACTCTGACAGCTCAGGCATTTGGCCGGCGGTCTTATCCGGAGCCACTTGTAATGTTACTGGAAACATGGCAACAGTAAACATCTTGCCCCCTGCCATGAAATCCGCCTTCGGTCCAACCAGTAATAAGCCACAGAAATCTGGAAAAGGTCAAAGTCTTTTACAAAACTGTGGCACATTTTGGTGGGAAATTCCCCCCTCCCTGTTAAATGTGTTGTTGTTTAAGAATATTTTGGACTGTCACAGGCACATAAATGAGAGAAAAACATAAAAATGCACGCACAGCTACATTTTCAACAACGCATGCATTTTGATCTTTTTACCAACCAATCTGAATCTGAGCCATACGTTAAACTATTGAATGCATTATGAAGGATTTGTGGCATATTTGAAACATTTTAAAGACTCATCTGTATAACCTAAATCCTGGATGAGCTAACCTTGAGATAGCTGTAATAACGAACACATAAGTCACAGAAAAGTAAAGACACATTGATATACTGAGGGCTCCAGTTCAGTGGCACAGACATCCAAAAAGCTGAATCACAATCAATTTGTTAAAGCTAATACGTCCGTAACCCGATAAAATGAGCTCATTTTTTGTCAGAGATATAAATGAAAGCAATCATCAAAATTGATAGGTTGTGTCTCGGGGCAAATTGCTCCGCATTCCATCTATCTTATGTTCAATTATTTTGTCATTTACCATGATAATCACATCGGGAACATATTGGAGTTTATTCATATGTCAGTATGGTGAGCCAGAGTGCTGACGCTGGCCAGCCTGAGCAGAGAAGTGATTCTGGACATCTTCAAGTCTCCAGAGCCAGTATCCATCAACTGGAGGACACATTACCTGTCCAAACTCTTAAGGTAATTCTGATGAGAGCTGCCAAAGCTGATCAGAATGTAACAAAGGCCTGTGATGAGCTCTCAGCGCTGGAGGTTGTAATTGCTCGTTGTCGTTTCAGTCCTGTGCTGGCAAAGCACGAGTACGAGGAAGGATTTTGTTGATTTGTTAGAGATCTGTATTTCTGTAAAATCCCTCCTAACTGCTCAAAGGAATCACTCCTAGATGGAATATTATGAAATGGGCACAATCAATCATTGACACATTTGAAAATGGATTGTCCGACTCAATTTCCCCACTGCAGGACTAATACAGGATTATCTAACTTCTTTTCATGCTTTTAGGAAATACAATATGATTTATATTTCAGCCAGAAGACTGCTGTTTGTTCCCCATGTGTTTTTAACACTTCCGTAGTTATTTGAACCCAAATGACGATCTTCTCCTGAAACTAACCATCTAGTGTTGTTGCCTCAACCTAACTGAGTTGTTTCCTGTGAAGACAGCATTTTATTTTGGCTGTATTCTCTGTATTCTCTGTTTCTCACCTGTTGCTGGCTTCTGTAGGAAAACGCACAAAAAAATGTAACATTTCGTAAGATATCTAACAAACCTGATTTGTTATAATCCAATCTTAGTTCAAATGTCTCACTAAAAGTAGCAATAAACCAGCTTTGTGATAGGAAAACTTGCAACAGTGCTCATCTAAGTTTCCCAGAGCATCGAAAAAAATAGGCCACCTGATCCATTTCTGACCCTGATGTTCAGTTAAATCATTGCCATGACCTCATAAGCTGCATTTTCAGCAGCCATAGAAAGGAAACAGTTGGCTTCATCAGCTGCAGCGATGTGGAGGGCCAGATTGTGACGCTAACTGCAGGCTAATGGCCTGGAGAGACCCCACTATTCAAGTCTGTTTATCTATACACACTCAAAGAGACTCTTATCCTGCCTGATGCAGTGTGTGTGAGTGCGTGTGCGTATGTGTGTGTGTCTGTGTGTGTGCGTTTGACTCAGAGTTCTGAATACTAATCATTATACCACACAACCACCAGCAGTTTTCTGTCTGTGTGAAAGAAAGCTACCATGTGTTAGTGTGTGTTTCGTGCATGTGAGTGCAAGCGCAAACTGGCACAGTAGAGCTTAATTAAGTGATCTGATCCAACACTGATTTGCATAATAAAGCATCCTGATGAGGAGGATAAGAGGAGGACGAGAGGAAATAGAAGACGATGAAGGGAGGTAGGGGAGCTGGATGTGAGGAGGTGGAATAAAGGTGGTGGAGGAGGACAAAGAAATGGAAAGGAAAGCAGACAGGAAATACATGTTTGTAAGTAAAAGCACTTCGAGCCTCACAAGTCCATTCTCATGGAACAGGCCAGATACTGTGTGTGGTTTGTTTGCCTCAAGGTTGTATGATTTAAGCAACCTGCGATATTGTGTTTGTGTGTTAAATGATACGTCACTTTATTGTCCAAAAACATAATTACTTTTCAACATAAAAAGCACACTATTATTTCCAGTAGATGAGGAGTATGTTAGTTATTAAATCCAACAAGCAGTTTAGCCAAAGCTTGCTGCCTGCACTGAATTCGATTTTGATAGTAGCAAATATTGGCCCATCATATTTCAGTCTAATATTCATGAAAATGACTGGTGACTAAACTCCTCTCTTTGTTTCCTCCCCATCTCTTTTCACAAAAGCTCTGCTCAGTGCATGGGGATATTAGCAGGATCGACGCATCAGATAACGTCTATTATTATATATTTGTTTGCTGAGCTGCTGCTGCACTTTGGAATCAGCTGGGGACACCTTTGAATCTAACAAAAACACTGTGTTGAATCGAGTTGAATACATTGGTTGTGTGTGTGTGTGTGTGTGTGTGTG
>JBAMJR010000013.1:5445000-5472500 GCA_038501785.1 Myoxocephalus aenaeus
GACCACTTGCACTGCTGGAACACCTGAGGACGGCTGAAGGACACACACACACACACACACACACACACGTATATGCATACACTGACTGACACCTACAAGCAAGCCTCCGTACGTGGCTGCTGCCATATGCTAAAGAGCCCCCAGGCTCCTCTCACTTCAGACAACATGACATTCTGGCTTTCGGATTGCCCCCCGTTTAACTCTCACTGGGGTCTGTACCTCCACCGGAGAACGGATGCTGGGAAGAACTGAAGGAAAATAGAAACATTTGGCTCAAACAACTGCAGGCTGTTGTTTTCTAGTCCTTTCCTAGCATCATTTTGGGGGATTATCGCAGGAGGAGGTTTCATTGATAACCATAATACGTCAGTGTTGCACTCACCCGCTCTCTGTGCTGTCCTGAACTCAAATCTGATAAGCATCATCCTATTGTTGAATGTCTTGTCAGATTATCGTCTGGACTGTAGATGATTTCATTCTGAAATAAATAACGGCAACACTGGTGCTCTGCAGTCTGAAATTCCAACATCTGGTTTGCATGTGTTGCTACGGGAGACAACATAAACTATCATAAAAACAGGGCGAGAATCCATAACGTTTTTTATCGACTTTAGGTTCCACTGTCGCTAAAGCTGTCAAGCTTTTTTTTTGTTTCGTTCATGCAATGTTGAAGTGTATTTCTTCGATTAAAACAAAGCCTGTAAGGGATTCAAGTGTGTTGAACCATCAGGATTTGATTTAAATAGAACACAGCATTGATCAGAGAGGCACAGGTGGAATTATATAATACAAAGACAATAAAACTGATTCCTCAGCTTAAAGGTGATTTTTCACATACCATTCCAAACCAGCACGCCTTACCATATCTCATTGCACGCCAAACCAAATAATGTCCGTGTATCTCATTAGTTCTCACCTTGAAAGTGAACATCACCCTATGAATCTCTGACAGAGGCGGGAAGGTCAGAATCTATTCGTTAAGGTCTGAGAATTCCTCTGTGTAGCCCGTGCCCAAAGTGGCTAATGGGATTCTCCTGCGATGCCGCGGGGGATAAAATGAGAGGCAATTCGATCAAGGTCTCATATAACAAAATAATAATCACATTCACAGCTTCATGCCAATGTCGCAGCCCCATGCACTTGCAGTGATGAGCATTCAAATTAGCCCCGTCTCATTTGATGCCTTGTAATGTTCCCCGGTAACGCTCCTAGCCTGAGACATTCTTCTGGAAGAGCAAATCTGTCCAAATCTGGTTTTTGTTATCATTGATTTTTTTTTTTTTTTATCAAGCAACCACATACAACTTAACCTGGACATCTTTCCAAATTAGCATGTATTAAAAATGTATTTGGATTTACTTGGAAAAAGAGCCATACTTGTTTTATCAAATTGTGTTATATATATATATATATTTGCTGGATGGATGTTACCGTGATACTTCATTTAGCTGCATAATAATAATAGACTACAAAGTCATGCACTTTAATGTGGATTATGTGGAGGGAGAAAAAATTCAGGAATTCATAACTGAACTTCTTGGTTGATGATCCTCTGAGAGCTGGTATGCAATGCTTTGTGGAAATAGCAAAACAGGGTCTCCTCAGGCAACAGGGACTATAAGTGTATTAGGTGAGTGCTGAACTACTATGAGTGCGTGTCTGTCATGCGGACAAATGTGTGTGTGTGTGTGTGTGTGTGTGTGTGTGTGTGTGTGTGCAGCGGGATTCCAGGGGCAGGTGTCTCAGCATTGGTTGGGGCAGAGCAGTGCTAAATCACTCCTCATCTGACACACATCACCACAGGGTGTCCAACCATGTGTTACTGCTGAGAGAGAGGGAGGGGGAGGGGGAGAAAGAAGAGAGAGAGAGAGAGAGAGAGAGAACTGTCGGTAGCGGTTACTTGGTCATATCGAAAAATATGAACTTCTATAAATCAGCATATCATGATTTGGGTTTTAGATAAATGCGTGTGTTTGTCTTTCTGTGTGTTTGAGACCGAGGGAAGGACAAAGAGGAAGAGGGAATGCATGTCCACATGCTATGCCCTTGGAAGTGTGTGTTGTTCCTGCATGCATGTGTGCACCCAGTGTGAATGTGTGTGTGAGAGTGACGGACCAGCGCAGGTGAACCACAGACAGAGCCAGACATCTTGGCACGATCCAAGTACACATCAAGGCTCTCGCCTTACCCAACTCTCTTGTGGCTCCTTCTCTCCCATCATCCTCAGCTTTGGCACTGTATGCCACACACATACACGCGCACACACACACACGCATGCAAGGGTGCAAACAACTCATTAATATGAAGTGCTAATGAGTATCATCCGTCGTTCTTTACTTGTGCGCTTTATATCAGACGTCATTTGTGTTTCACTGTGCTAGGGTATTTTACATATCATCCATATGTTCACAGCAATGCAACCCGGCCACAATCAAATCAAACGCATGTGTACGCAGAGGACGCCGAGCACAACCACAGGCACAGAAGCCCTGCGTGTGTCAACAACATTCTAGTGTGAATAGTGTGTGTGCGGCGATGCGTCACCACTGATGATGACATGACACAAGACTGGATAGTAACGACATGGGTCTTTTCAAAACTAACGTTGTGTTCTAATCTTAGAACACACACACACCACAAAGGATGCTGGAGAGATCTATTATAGCTTTGTGAAACAACGCACTGGAGGCCAATTAGAAATAACCAAAATAACTACAACAATTAAATATATGAAGACTTTTTTTTTCAGATGAGAGACACCCCTGAGAAGATGTAGAGGAGTGGAAGAAAATATACAATGTAAATATATCTGAGATATAATTGCAGCCATTGGCAGGATCTAAGCATGGGAATAGTGCATCAATTTACCAGTGTAGAGTCATATTGTGGCCATGTGTTGTATTTCATCTTTACAGTTGACCTTAAAATGGATTAAGTTGGATTAAGAACGCAACAATTATATTAATGTAATAACACAGTATGAGGGTGTGCCACAAAGTGAGATAATAACACAAATGTATGATACAAATAGATGAAAGAAATGTGGTTTAATATCAGATTCACGTATATTACCTTTGCTCAGGAATGACTTTCTAAACTTTCATTTTTTTGCGAGTGTGTGTGCCCTCGGGGGTGTGGTGGAGTGGGCGTTTGGTGAAAGTGAGGTTGAGGCACTTGGAGAAGTGCAGGTTCAGCAGAAGTGTGTATTTCCTGTGTGGCGCCCTGTAGAGCTGATGTTGGTGGAGTCTGTGGAGCCCCAGCTCATCGCAGTGGGAAACAAAAGTTAAATAACCAGATTCTAAATCGTCATCCTCCCAAAGCCATGCTTACAGATGATACAAGAGTCTTTCTCTCTCACACACACACACACACACACCTACTGTGCCCAAAATGATATGCCCAAGTAGTGAGAATGTTTTCGCCTGACACATTGACTTATTCTATTATTATCATTCTTGGATCTTGTAAAGCAGGATGTGTATGCACTGATCACACTGACATTGCTGGTGTCCCTTGAGGACCGAAGCGGTACTACAAACTGAATAAATCCTCTTTGTGTACACACACAAACACACACGTCTGACCATCAATCAAAGAAAAAACGTCTTTGTGCAGAAGAAACCGTCAAGATGATATTGGCCTTTTAATAGAGATCAGATACTGGCCAGTCTTTGTCTTCCACAGCTTCCTTCCTGACCACAGCTAGTGAAACTGAACTCAACACTCTGTAAAACCTGCAATGAAACTGGCCTCACCCCGTCTTAAAAGCTAGAGAGTTATAGTATCCAGTGATGGTTGAAATGCTGCTTCAGAAGCTTTACCCGCCCCAGGAAGAGTCACGTTGTGTAAAAAACATGTTCAATCCTTATTAAAATCATATTACAATTGCATTATTTAACAATGAATGCTTATTATCGGAGCATTTTAGTCAAACTCTTCTCCTCCCACAGTCTATAAAATATGTTAACAGGTTGTGTGGCAAACTGTCCCACTGTCAACAGGGATAGGACCCCAGCAAAAAGGAATCCATAAACTCTTGTTCAAGAAGATTATCCTTTCGTTTTAGCATCATTGGTTCGCCTCACTGTAGGTTAATGTTATGAGGAATGGCGAGAGCAAGAAAGGCTCTCACTGCTGCAATTCATCAAGGGAGAAAGTGGACATTCATCATAGGGTTGCCAAGGAGTCGTGCAAAGAATGGACTGCCACGGCCCATTTAGGTTTGAACTCTAATTTGAATGCTTGTGCATATTATTTCAGTGTTAAGGCCCATTATTAAGGAGCCAAGTATATTTTTTCTTTCTATTTGAGAAATTATTTGCAATTAGTGTAATGGCGAATATTTGGAATAACACAAAAAAAAATGAAAAAAAAAAATCTCTCTTTCTCACACACACACACACACACACACACACACACACACTGGTGTCCCCCTTAATGCTGGGGCCAGTGACAGGCTGAAAGGCGAGAGTGATGGATGGGCAGGGCTTAATCACCTTTAATCAGCCTCGTCCTTGAATAATGATGAACAGCCCCCTTTTACGCACACAGAATGCAGAGAGAAAGAGGAAAAGAGAGAGAAAGAAGCTTTGAGAAAAAGATAAATACTCTTTGTTGAATTCATGAGTCGTGGCAGATGCCGTCCCTCCTCCTCTGCTTTCATTCCATACATTCACTCAGTCAATGCAGCAGATTCACTTCCTATGAGGCACTAGCGACTGTCTTCCTCTGCTTGGCTCTCTCACAAACTCATCCATGTTTTGGCCATGTACAAGAAAATGAAGCGACAACATACGCCGTCTGCATTTAGACAAGCAAATGCGAGAAGGCGGTGTTGTTTTGTTATGCGACTGCCGCATTACTATAGAAATTCCACGAAATGCTGAGACGGAAATAGGCCGCGACTCTAAATACCAGGCGCTGTGAATGGTACAACGTGCTCTCGGCTCTCCAGGTGGGAAAAGCATGCTCGCACTCAAAAGTGAAGATCCTGTTGAATGCAATAGTTAATCATTTTCAACCATTTCATGGTGAAGTGCAACTGAGTACGTGTCTTCTCTGCTTCCAGGTTAAATGTCTCATCTTCAGCATCTATTAGAAATAGCAATTAATGAATTGCACTGCACGATTCACGTACAGTATGAGTATAAACTCTCATCAGACGCTGAAGACAAAGAAGGAGATACTGTATGAATAAAGCATTTTAGTGACATGATCGTAGAGTTAGCCCCAGCCTCAGCCTCTTGACCCCGCCCACTCTTCCATCAACCACCCCAGGTTCGGTGTGGATGACAGGCAGCTGAAGGGCAGTGCTGTCAGGGAGGCCAAAGGCTGAAGCGTGGGGGGCCCGGCGGGGCGGCTGAGCCGCAGGACAATGCCATTACAGTGGGGATGAGGACTGCATGAATGACCTGAGGAAATCATGGGGCCAGAAGGAATGTTCTCCTGCTGGGCGCACACATGGTATTTCACTCTGCAGCACAGTGATAACCCCCACTCTCCCCAATAACAGCCACCCAGTGCAGTCCATCATTAAAAAGAAACCCAGTGAAGGGTTCTCATTGGACGCAGATGCAAAATATGGCATTGGCTATATGTATGCAAACATATGAAAGCTGCACACTGCTCTCAATCATACGCATACTCTACATCTCATTTCCCCCATCCTCTACTGCTCAAACACGAAGCAGACAGCCTTCCTTTACATGTGACAACAGTCTGTGTGAGTGTCCTCCCATTGTGCTCCATGCAGCATTGTGTGGCCCCATGTTATAAGCCTGAAAGGAGCCAACTGCAGCATGTAACAAGCCCTCATAGACTAGTCTATAGTGTCCGTTACATACTCTTTATTGACAGCAGCAATAGGTTACTCTAGTTCACTGGTTGAGAAGAGTCCTGCAGTCTTAAGTCCTGGAGGCTAAATACCCTGTAGACACAGTGTAGGAAGGACAGTCCAATAGCTGCATATCATATCATACTCATATCAAGGTCATGAGTGACTGTGCTGATGCAGTTGATCACACATAGCTAGCTGGAAAGCCAACCTCACAAAAATAACATTGATATATTAGTAGAATAATGCATGTAAAAGTGAGACCAACCAAAGTGCTATTTGCTTTTCCAATTGAATAACAGAATAAAGTCCAGTAGTATAGAATATTTACCTGCTTAGAGATGAATTTTGTTCAAATTGAGACATTCAAATTACAGCCTCTGCTAGCTTCATGAATCTGCCCAGTCTCTAGGTCCTATTCACAAAACCTATTGTGTTGATGATATTGCAGCATAATCACGCCCGCAACGTTGCAATCATGCGATTTGCCTTTTGTTTTGCGACTGATTGCAAATATCCATGTGGCAAAGTATACATGTGGACTTTGCGCCCAAAACACAGTCAGCAGAACATTGGCAGACAGAAAATAAAAATGAAATGTTCAGAACACGAGCTACATGTCCTCACTGACAAGGTGCAGACGCATTCCTCAAAACCCACAGGCGAGGAATTTAAAAAACATGACCAAAAAAAAAAAACATTTGGGAGTTAATATGCCATGATCTCTGGAAAGTCTGGGCGTGACTCCCCTTATGCATGTGCTTCAGTTACCACCAGCTCTCTGAAAACACTAATAATTTCATGAAACGGCATGTGGCAATTAGCGCTGATCTTTGTGAATTGGACTGTTTTTGCAATGAGGCTCATTTGTATAGAGAGGGGACAGTTTTAGTATGTGGGTTTTACTGACACAATTTGGTCTTTCCAATTTCTAAAAGTCAGTTTGCATAGTTGGGCTTGATTTCCACTTATGTTCTGAAATATAGGACCTACTAGCTGTGATGTGTCAAAGAACATACTGCATATATGAAAACATCTCGCCAGATGTTAAGAATCTAGTGAAATTAAGTGAAAGTGATGCGGTATGCCCCATCTAACTCGACGGGCTTCCTCATCCCGCCCATGCTCTGGAAGCGTTGTTCGTGCCAGTGAAGCCCTTCTTCTGTTTCCTTATTGTTTTTATAAGGCCATAAATAGCAGGCTAAATTAATGAGGCCACAGAGACGGTGATGGAGGAGTTTGGGAATAAAGGAATGGAGAGATGAAGGGAGTGATAGATGGCATCATTATAAAACAGCACATCTCACTTAACAGAACTGTTGGCTTTGGAAGTTGCATGTTTTAGCATGTGCCAATTTTTGTCTCGCTTTGCTTGGATGTACAAACAGACACACACACAAAGTAGACAGAGTGGAGAAAGCAAACAAAGCTCTCTGATGCACCACACACACACACACACACACACACACACACACACACACACACACACACACACACACACACACACACACACACACACACACACACACACACACACACTCCCCCCCACACACACACACACACACACACACACACACACACACACACACACACACACACACACACACACCAATTTGCATGGACTTACACAGGCACATTCAAACATAGTATATGCAAGCTGGACCAATGAGCTCCTGTTAAGCACCACAAAAAACTTTCCCAAGAACAACTCCACTCACACACACACACAGACGCACACACACACACACACACACACACACACACACACACACACACACACACACACCACCACCACCATAATTAGCTCAACTGCAGCTATGTGAAATGAAGATAGCCTATTCTTTCCCCACCTGGGGACAATTTACTGAGTATCCCAGTTAAGCTGAGCACGGTGGTAATTAACATTGAACCCCAGTCAGTTAGCTGGCTGATAGCAGAACTCTGCATTTACGCATTGTTTCAGACTTTAAAGAGGCCATTTTTTTTGCAAACCAGAATGAGCCATTCTGTGCTGCGGCATCCTCACACAATGTTGGATAACTAGAATGACAACTTAAATATTCAAATGGAGTGAAAAACTAATTACTGAAAAACAGAGTGCTACACTGAACAAATCTCCAGCACTCTGTTAGACCCCCAAAACTAGTTTAAAGTTGGTTTTATATGTGAAAACAGACAAATCTCTGAATCCATAATATGTAATCGGTCCTTAACTTGGGGCCTGTGCAACAACAGTTTGCAGACACATACATAATGGGGGTAACATATGTACCTATTTGGTCTCCTAGGATTTGCTGTTTTCCACACAAATGTACTATTGTCAAGGAGGACATGCAAGAGCAAGAGAGAAAGCATGATTTATCTTCATATCAGAAAAAAATTACACTTCAAAATAAATAATGTAGTTAAAGAAGTAAAACAAATAGACAGACAATCCTGATACAGAGGCAGAGTGGTGGGGGGAGATTGACACACACAATGAAAAGATGTTTGCCTCGTAATTAAAAGGTGTGCACTTCCGTGGTTAATGTATGGCACGGCAATTAACACCTTATATTGCTGTTAATGACATGCAGAGCAATTTATCAACGATCGAGCAGTCGGGCCTCTCTTTACCACGCTTTCCGTCTCTCAAGCCCCACATCTCTGCTTGTGTGTAGTGTCACTCAGCGAGATATTAGCATGGTAAATACATGCAGATGGCAGCCAAAGCCAGCAACCTTCCAGGAGCCATTTACATGTAAATCAATGGATTAATTGGCTAAAGCTCATTAGAGTTGGGGTCTCATCAATACCACACACCTCAATTACCCCTGGCAGAGAGCTGTCATCCTCAACACACACACACACTCAAGAACCAGTGGTGAACATAAGGCCTCTTCAATGGTGATTGCCATTGAAGACGCCCAATAAGTGTATTTTATGTTATTTTATCATACAGATTCATACATAATTCAGATTAAATCAGATCCAACTTGGCTATAGTGATTGAATAAAAAAAAAAAACATATGAGAGGAGAAGAAAGTGATATCCAGGTTCCCATCAACATAGCTGTTTGCACCAACAGCAATACAAAACCAGTGAGAAAAGCAGGGAATCTGTCATGGGCCTTTGCATTAATCAGTGAGATTTATCTAACATTCCTCGAGGCTTTGCACTTTGGCATCGCCTCCAGGTGCTGAAATTGAACACATGATAGCAAAAGACCAGCAGAGCGGAAGAAATGGAAAAATTGGTCGGTTGTATCGCGAGGCGTGGGCCGCGCTACCTTCACCTTGACAAATGCCTGGCGCCATCCATTTGAACAGGAGAGAGATGAAGGGAAATGAATCGGAGGAGGTGGGAAATCTGTGGAAGATGAGTACAGTAATCTTGTTGGACACCGCTGTCTGCCATTTCTCTCCGCTCGTCTCCAGACCACTTCTAACCTTCCATGCATATTTGTGTGTGTATGTGTGTACGTGTGTGAGAGAGAGAATGCGTGAGCGAGTGTTTGTAATTTGTAAAAAAGGTCAGTGCTCATCTCCACAGTATCCCTCAACCTTTAAAGGTTGGATCCTTTATCCTGGTATAAGTGATGCTTTATTCCAGCCCCTTCAAGAGGAGAGACTCGGATAAAGACAGAAAGAGAGGCCTTTGGTTTAAGGGGAGTAGCATTAAACATTTTTGGCAGTGCAAACACTTGTTGAAAGACAATGGTGGTATTGGTCCAGCCAAGGAGAGAGTGTTGGGGCGAACTTAGAAGAATGAGCTGCATAGCTTGCCCCGCTACCAGCAACAACTACTTGATATCGTGAGCGCAGCTAACAACACTATAACTTTAGTTTCATAGCCATTATCTTTAACTTCACCATCGAGACCCGGCAGTCTCCAAACAAAACAAACCACATCTACTTAGGCATTCCGCTAGGGGACATAAATCAGATTTTAAAAATAGGGAAGTAAAGAGCAGCAGATTTAAACTACAGGCACAATGATGAGGAAATAATGTGTACATTTACAATGTAACATGCATAATTGGGCGACTGTGGCTCAGTGGTGAGCAGGGTCGTCCTTCAATCAGAGGATCGGCGGTTCGATCCCCGGCTCTGCTAGCCCATGTCAATGTGTCCTTGAGCAAGACACTTAACCCTAAATTGCTCCCGTAGCTGCGTCTACGGTGTATGAATGGTTGACAATCTGGTGTGGCTCCTTGCA
The DNA here is from genome assembly GCA_038501785.1 of Myoxocephalus aenaeus. NCBI lineage: Eukaryota > Metazoa > Chordata > Actinopteri > Perciformes > Cottidae > Myoxocephalus > Myoxocephalus aenaeus. Next base: position 5,455,032 of record JBAMJR010000013.1, read on the forward strand.
TGGTGCTCCTATCATCAGTGGGTGAATGATGTCATGTAGTGTTAAAGTGGTTGGAAGACTAGAAAGGCGCTATACAAGTACGGGTCCATTTACCATTTAATTAAACATGTAGAGAACTATACACACACTCTGAAACAGAACATAAACAACACGTTAGAAAAACTGCAACCATGCATAAAGTGTATGTATTTTCCAGCAAAATCATTTTAAAAATATGATTTTTAGACTTGTGTGTTTTTTTTACGCGATCAATAATTTACCTGTACAAAGTACATTTTCTTTCCTTGTAACTTTTTTTGCCAAAATGCAAAGGGATTGCACTCTTTGACTCTTAGAAAACTGTGGCTGAGAAACATTGATGACTTGAAAGGAGTTTGATTGACAGTTAATGGAGAAAGCATTTGATGCTGGAAACTGCCATTGGGTGATGAAAACTCGTCAATCGTTCTGATCCAGATTGCTCTAAATGGTCAAAGACGGACATAAAGACAAACACAGAAGTGGGAAAAGACACACACACACACACACACACACACACACACACACACAGCTGCAGACCGTTAAGGTTGTCTGTGTGGTCTAGCGTTGCAGCCTCCATGCTTGGCTGCTCTGGGCATGCTCTGCTGTGTTTGGCATTCAGAGTGCAGGGACAGCTAAAGGCCTGATCACTGAGGCCTGACCGCTTTTAATCAGCACACACAAACGGACACACACTCATATGCATACACAACAGAAATACATATATTGCACGCAAATAACCCCTTTCTCTATCCCACAGATGCATACATTCACACAGACACTTGCACACACCAGAGGGCATGTTATTCCATACGACACCAGTTCTAAGTCAACCGCCGCGGCTGAAGGTAAAATGTCACCACTCTGCTTCTTGCAGGGTGGATAGAGTATGCAATAAATGAGTGCAGGGACCTTTTCCTTTATCTCTATCAAATGTGTGGAGTAGGGAGAGTCAAGGATGCATGAAGTCTGAGTCTATGGATCATTTCAGAGACACTTTCTGGGACATCAGTGACTCTTCAACAGGGGCCTACGCTGAAAAAGAAGTTCTCTTGAGACTTTATTGTGTTTCTGTTCACGTAATGGTGTGTGTTTTAGCAATGGGTGAATGGAGTCCACTGACATTGGATTGTTCCATTCCTTTGCCGTTGGAGGAGGTACATCACTGCATAATTCATGGTAAATGTATGTTTTTGTCCAGTGCCTTCGAGCCTGCAGAGAGTAATAAAGTCTCTACAGCTGATGTACTGGAGGTTTCCAATAAGTTTCCAATAAGTTTTGCATCTCATTTGGGCCTTGTGCCCACGACACATCTTTACGCCAGGGTTCTTTTAATCGTCACTGAGAGTGAGACCATAAAAAGAAAGGTCACTGCTGGAGTGACCTTTCTTTTTATGGTCTCACTCGACTTGTCTCCACAGCGACACAAGCTCAAGCTGAGGTCCTATTTGATGGCCACAACAAAAGTTGACCTGCAATTCAAACACCTTTCGTGGGTAAACTCAGTTTACCGCGGCCCAATAAAGCCACTACCAATGGTGCTTACACTGTACTTTTTACCCATTAAATCCAGGTAGCAGTTGGAGCAGTCCAGAGTAGAGACCGTGCCCTCAGCCTTGCAGGTGATTAACTTCATGACACCCTTAATTAAACTGAAAAGCACAGGTCTGTTAAATTACTATTACAAACAGAAGGGAACAAGGTGCATCTTGGCCAAAGTCTGACTTCCACTATAAACAAACTGGACTGGATGCCAATAGAGTTCTACTACTGTCACTGTATGAAGTCCACATAGATTGGAACAACCCTGTCAGATAGTCTCCAACAGGATACAGTCTGTCAAAGTGCGCAGGAAAAGAGTGCAATAGAAATTTGACAACCTCGGGACCTGGAACTGGAACTGAAAACTGCAGTGCAGCCTTTTCACAGCTTTTCATTCCAATTATAACTTGCCTCTGACCAGGTTCCTTTGATCCATTCCAGCCTGCTCCTGGTCAAAGAGAGGAACACTACTGACAAGCAGCAAGTTCAGCCCAAGGCTGCGCCAGAGCAAAATGTGAATACAGGTGGAAAGTCTGGGAAATGATGTCTTAATGGATAAGTGTAGACAGCAGGACATTTGAATGCATGAGTGGTCCATGGCAAAGTAAACGACTGCACAGAACAAGTTAAAGCACATTTCCGCATCATAATACCTCTGTGCGTGTGCGTGTGTGTGTGTGTGTGTGTGTGTGTGTGTGTGTGTGTGTGTGTGTGTGTGTGTGTGTGTGTGTGTGTGTGTTAGTGAGAAGCGGTTCGTGCTGTGGTAAGCACTTTGTCTTCCTTTCCTCACCTCTGCTCACTTCTGGTCTACTAATGATGCGTAGATATTGACAGACATGTCTCTCACACTTATGTTGTGCACTTATTCTCTCTTTCCCTCTTCCCTCTCTCTCTCTCTCTCTCTCTCTCTCTCACACACACACACACACACACAAACACGCAGAAGCACACAGACATCTCTGAGGAGTTCAGAAGCCTCACTTCCTGCAGACCTGAATAAGATGGAAGATGCAAGCAATAAACACACCAAGGTTAGCATAGGAAGGTCAACAAAACATGAGCAGACAGGTACGAGGGAGAAAACCCCCACAAAAAAATTAACTAATTAATTAATAAAAGCAGCCAAGGTTAAACCATGGACTAGTTTAGTAAGATTAGCTTTTTTATTTATATTTAGTCAGTTTTAACTTTTAACAATTAATTAAAACATAAAGGGATAAAATACTTCAAATACAGTATAAAACGTGCATGAAAAAATCCCCTGGTACACTCCAGCATGTTTAGTGGGTTGATGCGATTGAATTGATTCGCGTCACATAACTTAGCAAAAGAGCAAAGCGTCGATGCTGTCAAAGTGATCCGAAATCTCCCAAAAAAAAGTCACTGTGAGTGAGATTTCTGAGTGCAGCAGTTCTAACGTGTCACTCCATCAATGGCTACTGCCTGTGTGGTAACTGGCTGAGGCCTCTCTGCAGCCTTACCACTAGGACTCCATGCTGTGCCCTCACTCTCAAAAGCCTTAAAACAGACATTGCTTCCCTTTAGTTGGCTGTCATTAAAGAGTGCACTATTTGTTGAAAACGGAGAGGTTGTTATGCTGACATCTGTGATGTCGCAGCACAGCGCGATCAGACACCTGCTCGAAGACAGACATTTATTTATGTGGTGACGCTTGGGTTTTTCAAACTGAAATGACACTGAGAGTCCTCTGTTCAATGAGCGCATCGCAGCTGTACAAGGAGACGATGCTGCTGACAACTATACTCTCGGTGTCACTATACATGCCTACAGGACGGGTTTAGATAAGTGAGACACATGACAGCCGCCGCCCCCAGACGTGTCGGAGGTTGCAGCTGAGGGCATCTTCAGCACCGAGGACAGCAGACATCACACGCGATAGAGTTGGCCTATTTTATTCATGAGTTACATACAGCATGCAATATATTATTGCATTGAATATAAATTGCTTATAGTAGTAGTTGTAGTATGAGTAGTAGCAGTAGGCTGATTAGGATCTTTGACAGGTTATGGCTGGATTCAATGGTTATTTAAACTCCATCCCCTGCTGCAGGTGGACATCAAAGCAAAGCACAAATTAAAGGACAGACAGTTGTGGAGTGAAACACTGATAGTAGTAGCAAGTGGTAATAGAACGTGAGGAGAAAAAAGGTAAAGTGCAAATGAGACCAGCAAGAGTCACTCGAAGTAATTGCAAAGAAATAAATGATGGGGCTGCTCGCCCCAAAAAAAAGGTTTTTTTTAATTATTTTTTTCAAATTAAATGTTGTTGATGCAACACGTTCAACCGACGCTATGTTGGTGGCCCTGCCTTCAAACAATGATGCTCTATCCGTCCCTCTAGAGTCCGTTTTGTAAATGGGGAGTGTCATGCAAAGTGCCTTTTAAGTCAGGTGAACTGATGTGACTAACGACTGACGTGACACAATGTCAACGTTTACTTTTGGTTTTGCACGGTTTTGCATGAACAATGGTCTCCTGGACAGAAGTTTTATGTTTGTTTGCACCATCCACCCGAATCGAAAGCGCGCTATTGACTTTTGTAAATGTAGTGATAGTGACCTGTTAGTGTTCAAGTTGTGGTGGAAAATCATTCCATCAGCCAGCTTACAGCAACATTTGAGAGCAATGCACTCAGGAAACAGATCAGTGGAGCAACGCTGAAACAATACTGATAAATAAAAGAAACATACATGTCAGCCTCTGGGGATGTTGATTTGAAGCGGTAACGTCACAAATCAAGAAACTGAGTTTTCAGCGGGGGTCTATGTCCCAGTGACAGCTCGCTTTCTTTCTCTCTTGCCTTCACCTCCCCCCTCTCCTCCCTCTTCCACCTCCCTCCCCAGCCTGCTCCGTCTCATCTATCAGGAATGATGGAGTGACTCCTCTGTCCTACTCCCCTTCCCCTTCCCCGTCCCCTTCCTTCCCTCCCCTGTTACATTATATGTGTATCCAAACATCCACTGTGTCTGTCAAACAGGACGTTTCCCGCGGTGTCTGTCCCCTCTGTCCCTGCCTCTCAACACAGACAAACACAAGCTCACACACGTACGCACACACTAGTAATGCTGGGAGTCCCACAGTGACCGTCAGTCAGTGTAAAGAATGACGAAATGCACACACATGCACATATCCACACATAAGCAGATCCATTGTCTATGTGTGTTCTTTTATTTTTCTTATTTTTCTGGATACTGCCTGCACATTGCAAACCATGTCTCTGTGTACAGTACAAACACAAACCCACACATGTATACACACACACACACACACAAAGACTGATCACTGTGAAGTGGTCTTGTCAACCAACAGGGGCCTCTCCAACAAATAAACACCCCATCTATCTGTCCCTCCATTTCTGGCATAGGCCTGGTTGGGCGTGGGTGTGTGTGTGTGCATGCGGGTGTATTTGTCTGTGTGTTAAGTTGAATTCCTGAGCCTGTGGTTACCAACAGCTTTGAAGTCCTAAAAGCACCAGGGCCCCGGGGTGACGGGCTCACCCGCCACCCCCAGCCGGCACTGGAAGGCCCATAAAGAGAAAAGCAAACAGGCAATAATACCCAGAATGAACGAACCTTTCCTGCATCTTTGGCTACAGCCTCCTCCTTCGCCCCGTTTGCCAGAAACACACTCACACAGGCTTCCACACACTGACATCCACACCAACACTGCATCACAACGCTATAAGTGTGCACACAGAGAGACAGAAGTAGACATTGATTTAAGAGGGACTGACTGAGACAGACAAACAGGCATGCAGTCTTTCAATCTGCATGTACAGCAATGGATGGTAATATGAATGTGCTCTCTCTCTCTTCACACAGATGTGTATATACCATACGGTATATGAGCATATATAACATTATTGCTGCGTTTCCTTGCTTAGTGAGTAATTCCCGCCTTTGGACTCCAGCTGAATGGTGTCTCTAATTAACACTATTGTTCATTATCTCTCCCCCTTCCTCTATTTCCCTCTCTCCACTCAGATTCCCCTCCCGGCTGCTGTGTTGGGGAGAGGGAGTCAGTATGATTGCTGCGGGCTTCTCGGCATGCTTTAATTAGCTCAGGTTTTTTTTTTTTTTAGCACATCAAGGTCATGTAAGATCATCAAAAAGGCAAACAGTACTAGAGGGACTGACACTTTGGCAGACAGTATAGATAAAAAAAGAATTACACAAATAGGCATAGATTGAACTGAGGACGCACTTCAATGCAACTTGACATGTGATGAGGTGAATGTCAGAGGTGTGGACTCCCAAAGAAATCCCCCAAATCTTCTAGATAACTTTCAACCATCAACCATCTCGCTCTCGTCTCTCGAGAAAGAGATGCTGAGAATGCAGACACACCTCTGCTATTTGGGATAGTTCTCGATTTGAGATTTTAGAAGAAGCTGTTCTTTTACATTCAGCAAATGTTGTATACTGTAGTGTTAACATCATAATTCAAGCTCTTTCTCACTGGAGCACTCAATCCAGGCCTTGTCCTTTCTTCTAGCCTCTCCTCTCATTTTCAGCTCCAAAAAGGCAACATGCCAGGCAGTGCACAGCCAAAAGCCTGGAGCAGAGAAGGCCTCCACACTAAGCTAGACTGACAAGAGAGGAGGAGACTGATGCAATGGAACAGTACTGATAGAGCAGAGCCATCTACAGTATAACACATCATCCATACAAACACACACACAGAGGACAGTATGAACTGATGTGATTGCCTGGATTGGCTTTGAAAGTGTGTGTTCTGAGCAACACCGCCTCTCAACAACAACGATGGAGGCGCCTCTCAATAAGGAGCTGAACACCCAACAGTTACTGGCTCTTGTTATACTCTGCTAGCTAGACTGTGCAGCTCCCACTGTGAATGTGTGCAACTTTGGTATATGACGTGTAGCAGGGGGCTAATAAAGGCTACAATGCACACAGAGAATCAAATATAATAATGCAAAAACACATTTGGAAACAAAAGAAGAACATGTGATGCATATCACCCTGTTGCTGGGTTAGAAATACTGTCATTGTAATTTAGGGGATGTGGTATTCTGTGTGAGTGTGTCTGTAGAACTGACATGTTTTTGTGGAGAGCCGGGCAGTTATATAAAGGCCAACGCAAACAAACAGAGTTCTTCCAAGGGACCGGATGAGAGCCAATAGCTCCATGAATTCACAGTACTCGGCCTCAGCAGTCTGGCAGGACAAATATACAAAAAACACAGTAAAAAAAACAATGTGGTTAATAAGAAGAATAAGAAAGAACGTTTAAGAATAACCATAAGTCTACAGTGCTGCTGGATCTCTTCTGCTGTCATTAATTGGCCTAAATGTTTGTTTATGTATTTGTCCCAAGAAACAAGACCATGTATTTGACACACAAAAGCATGTGAATCCCACCTTAAATTCCGTAGAAAAATATTGGGTATAACTGTAAAAGTCATGTGGGTCTCATTTGGTGCTTATAATCAAGAAGTAATCAGCTAGCAGCTGTGTCTTTTGTAATACACAATCAACCTATGTTCCATTACAGGATTTATGAACACTAGGGGGCAGAGAGACTCCAAAACAATCTTACAAAAACATATCTAGCAAGACAGAGAAACACTGGCATCCTTTTGTGGTCGGCTATATCAATATTTATTGAATGTAAGTCCATTATTTACTGCCATTGTAGCTCTGGTGTGGTCTGATCTCTCCTGGAGGTATGTGGGTTCCTTTGTTGTTGTTTTTTCACCAGCTGCAAGGGATTCCCACCATTTTGCCTCAACCCAAAACAATCAGATGCAACAGAGATAGAGACCCATTGGCCATCCACACAACACCAATAACCATCCAGCAAGTCACGTGACTCACCGAGTACAGCTTGGCTTCAAATCAAATGATAAAATGGATTCTGAACCATTCTGGTCCAGTCAGGTTTGCGTGACAACGCCAATGAAAGATGTATAACGTGTCTGCTTGAAAGGCAAGCATGTCTGTGCATGAGGACAGCAGCTAAATCACTTAAGCTAGAGAGTGAAGAGTGATATAAAACATTCGACATGTGATGGACGGTGGGCTTTGAACCGGCGGCCAAGACCATTAGCCACAGGGGTGAGCGGAAAGAGAGAGAGAGAAAGAGAGAAAGGGAAGAAGGAAAGGAAGTAAACAAGGAGAGAAAGGCCTTGCGGTTTGGAAGTCATCAAAAATAAATCATTTGAGAACATATATCACCGGTGGAAAATTATCTTCTAGAAGTCAAAGAAATCTTTATTGAATAGTGCCTTGAAACCTGTCAAAAAAAAACATATATTTGAGTGTGTTTCTCTCTTCTTCCACTAATAAGATATGTTAAGTAATCCATGCAAAACCAGCAACTCAGACTCATGTGTCTGTGTCTGTGTTTATGGATTTACTGTATATGTGAAAATCATAATAAGCATTATGGTACTGGCAAGTTAGGGGATTGTGTGTCCTGATGAATCCAGTAAGAATGTAAACCTGGGTCTCTCCGCAACATACAGCAGAACAGCTGCGCGCATTTGCAACACACACTCGCACACACTCAAACTCGACAGACAGACATCCGTTTGCTGTTTTAGGATCAAATTAGGGTTGCAGGAATTTCACGCTGATGGTAGATAGGAGTTAGTTCACCTGCTCCAGTCTGTTCTAATGACAGATGAAAGACTGACTTAGCGAGATTAAATCTGGCCTCACATTCTCTATGGAAAGGCTGAAGCCCGCTCACAAAACACACAGTAATCCAGACGATGACGGACGCGTCCATTCACCTCGTATACTGTCTGAAAAAACGCCATAACCACTCACTGAGTTTCACCCTGACAAAAGATCCGATGACATTTGCTCTGATAAGGATGATGAAATATCAAAATATGCTCACAGCAATACACGCCGCAATCTGTGAAATATGTAATGCAGCCATCAGCCACACACACGCATACATGCACACACACTCTCATAACGACAGCTCGCACACAGTGTCCCAATGCCAAAGCCAGACAGAATTTGTGTGTTCTTTTAAAGGCGCCAAAAACATCCTCGTTTTCACAGCCATTGCTGTGAAAATACACATACACATACACACATATACACACACACACACACACACACAGCCAACAAGATAATGATGGTCTAATACTGTGTATTCTATTAAAGCCCTTAAACACACTTCGGAATCTGCGTAAACAAAGGCAACTGTTCTCCTACTCTCTCTAGCTTCCTCTCTCACTCAAACACACACGCACGCACGCACGCACACACACACGCACGCACACACACACGCACACACACACACACACACATCGAGCAGAGACTTAGGTAAACAGAAGATGCTGCTTTGAGGCGTTCGGTCAAAGAAAACAAAGCATGAAATATTCCGTGAAGGTGCTCCATCCACATCTGATTTGGAACAGTCAAAGCCAACAACAACCCGATCCAAACTCTGGGTCTTAAATCGATATCGCTGCTGTCGCCTGACAGCCTGCGTGTTTACAGTAATTACTAGATTATTCAATTTGCTGCCTGAGCTGAATGTCCTTTTCTTTGTATATTTTAGAGAAACAACAATTAGGTATCCAGTTGTAGAATGTATGTTTTCTTCCCTTGTAAAGCCAAGCTAGTAACTAATCAGCAACCTAATCAATGGAGTCATGGGGTAAAATATGACCGAGTGGCTTTGTGACACGTAAATACTTCTGTTTCAGAATGTTTTATCTGGTTATAGCACTTTAAATAGGTTTTCATCTTTCTCGCTATCTCTCTGTACGGTGACCTAACCCGCATGCACCCATCTATCTGTTAACACAGAGGGCCTGGAGAGCGAGCTGCACGCTGGGGCCCCCGACGGCTGCACGCGGGGGCTGTGGGGGCCTGTTGGTGCAGCTGTCCCACTCCAGGGTAACATAAGACCTTATTAGAGTCCATTAGACCTCTCTGAAACTAATAAGAGATTGTCAAATACATCCAAACATTCACACAATTCACAGAGAGACGGGAAGTGAAGTGGGGGTGTTACGAAAGGGGACAGGGGTCTGCCATTTGTCTACATAATGCCCTATTCTTATATCGAAAAATGTTGCCCTTTAAAAATTGGGTCGCAAAGGCTAAACTGGCGGATTAAAGGTCCAAACACTTAAAAAAATATATATATAACAAGATACTCCATTTAATATATCGATATCAAAAGGATAAATATTTTAAAATGGCATGTAGACATGGGACACTTCCAATTAAGAGTTATTCTAATAACACCTCTTTATTAAGGATGAAATACGGCTGAAAAATAATTGGCACAGATTTGATGTGGAATCGGATGGGGATTCTGTTTCGTTGTCATATTTTGCATACTTTACATCTCCCCCAACCTGTTTACATTCTGCACATATAAGGTGTTTATCTGACAGCTGCGGCAAAGGTTTTCCTCGCATCTGGACAGTGAGACAGGCTCGTCTGGAGTCCGCAACCCCAGAAAAAGCGCTTCCCTTGGCCCTGACAGCAGGGGCTTGACCTGGGAGACTGCCTTTGATCCTTAATTAACACTGGGCATGGCCCTGGAGAGCACAGAGTTGATGAACACAGAAACATTTAGCTACTAGAACTAGGAATAAGAGAACTAAAGACAAACTGCTTTTCCCCTCCAACTTCACACACTTTTTGAACTTTGAAGCCACTGTGGAACAGCTGCAGTGCAGAGCATGAAGAAAGTGGCTGCTTTCAAATAAATGCTGCATCTGGCTTCCAGAGCGAGGAGCTCGCTGAAACTGAGAAAAGAGCAGCACATCGAGTACGATATGGACCAAAGAAAACCACCCACAACAAAGAGAAGGTCTGGATTCATGGCACATGCTGTCTCAGCAGTCCTCTCTATGACGTACGTAAGTATATACCCCTGCTATTGTAATTTTACATTAGGTACCGTGGTATTTCAATATATCATGTGCTTTTGGATATAACATTTATTTGAATCAAATGCAAAACATCTTGCAGCACAGAAAAACTGATGAAGGACTGCAACTGTAATTGAAGAAAGCTGTTACACTGGCCGCAGAAGCCACATTCAGGAAATTTAATTTCGCTAAGTTATCTAGTTATGGTATGTTATGTTATGCAGCCCTATATAAAAAGAAAGCCAAAATAAACATACTTTTGGGAGGGTTATAACCCATTAGACAAAAGTTGTAATCACACTGGGATTTTATGTGGTACGATGAAAGGCCCATTGTGACACTTAACCTTTGAACCCACTGGTTGCTCGATCCCAAAGGGGTTGTAGAAGCTGCCAAGGGGCATCATGTATTTAATGTCTAAGTGGTCGAGGGGAGATTAAGAGAAATAAAGAGCCCAAAAACAATTGAAAGCAATACAAACGTTATCTGGGAAACAGCTGTATCTGTTGGTAGAACCTGTAATGAGTGTTTCACAGAGCCATGTGTCAGGTCTGGAGCACCAAGAGCCAAAAAGAAATCTTCAGTAACTTCTATCACTGAGACATGGTGATTCTTTCCAATGACCAAAAAGCATGCGTGATGATGATGATGATGATGTCGCAGACAGTTTGAAAATGAAAAGCAAAGCCAGGCAGCCACACATGTACTTTTTGGCTTTTGCAACCACCACCTCCAAGGCGACAACAGACTTTGGGCTGGGATCGAGTATTTCCAGGCTCCAATGTCTACCCATTCATGACTCCACCAACACCCGCAACCATCGCCACAGCTATTCCATTATTCACCATCCACTCCAGCCCACTCCTTTCTTCTGGGTTATCAGTCCCATCCCTGCTACTCTGGTTAAGATCTTCCCATAGCTAATGATGTGTCACACAGAAGATTACTATTGAACTACTGCACCATGTAGCTCAAAGACCTGGATAACACATCACACACACATGGAAATACACATGAACAACTTTCCAGCCATCTTTTGAAGGTATCCCACATGCAGAGTGCAGACACACACACACACACACACACACACACACACACACACACACACACACACACACACACACACACACACACACACACACATACTGTATACACAAAAGTTGGGAATCAGACATTAAAGGTTCTCTGCTGACAGATATGAAGTGTGATGGTCTTCTCATCAAACATTGTGCACACTTTGCATCCTTGGGAAACTTTGCATTGTATCACACAGTATATTAAACAAGGACAGAGAAAAGGATGAATAAAGGGAGTATGAGGGAACTGAGGAATAAAATACATGAAAATAAATAGAAGCTGTCTTACTTTGGCAGGTGTTGCTTCTCTCCTCGTACCCCGCGTTACATAGACACTTCCCAATAGGTACGAGCCACTCCCCCTCTGTGCTGCAGTACATTCTGGGAGGCTCCTCCTCTTTGGAGTGATTGACACATGAGCCTTTGACCTCCACCAGTGACTGGGAGTCCATGGGCACCGTATCGGGGAAAGAGGCCAGATTCCTCACAGTGTGAGGGCATTTCTTGAAGTAAACCCTCACTGAAACTAAAGCTACGCAGGCGCCCACGTCCTGGAACGCCAGGTAGAAGCCCTTCTTGGTCATGGGACCCACCTCGCGCACCTCAGTGTTAAGCTTGAGAATGCGATCTCCGAGGTCCATTTGGGTGAAACTTTCATCAGCGGCGATGGTGTCAATCTTAGTGTACTGGTGTTCTCTGAAGTGGCTCCCCTGGTCGTCGTCTGTCTCCTGGTAAAGGAGGTTGAAGGTCTCCTTGCAGGTGCCCAGGACCAGCGGGATGGAGTTGCAGTCCCTCAGGGTGAACTTCAGCTCCACGTAGATCTTCTGGGCCGACTGGCGAGGGATCCAGTTGGTGCGCAGCCAGTTGTTCTGGCTGTACTCCATCACGTTGCAGACCTGAAAGGTCCTGATGGGAGTGTAGTGCTCATCCACCCCACTGATCTCCTCCCACTGAAAAAGATGGAGAGAAGGAGTGGTGGAGGATGGACACAGAGGAAGACGAGAAGGAGCAACAAAGAGAGAGAGAAAAAAAAAGGGGGGAAATGTAAGGTTAAAAGAGGAGGAGGGGTAGTGGAGGAAGCAGATAAGGAAAGGTATAATGAAGAAGGTTATGACAAAGATAAAGTAAAAAAGATGTGAAGGTAGACAGAGAGCAAGTAGAGCGAAAAGAGGGTTTCCAAGACATTGAAAGAGAGTTGAAGAGGAAGGGGTAGGATAGAGGGAATTTGGAGCAGAGAAGGGAGAGGATAGAGGGAAGAAGGGGTAGATAGCAGAGAGAAAAATAAAGTTATCTCCACCCTATAAGCATTTACATATTAATTATTTAGATTCAGATTCACTCTTGCTGAATACTAAGCATCTAATAAACACTTAAGGGTGAAAAATCACACTACCAGATCTCTTGTATCTTACTCAAATTAATTAAAAGCAAACTTGCTGCCTTAGCCAATTTTTCACTGAGCACTGTGAAAATATCTCAGAGGAAAAACCAGTGTGATTTCCTGTCTCAAAAATAAATAAATTTGTGTGAAGCTGCTTAATTGTTGTTAAATATTAGCAAAATCCTATAGTGTGTTTTTCCACCCTTTTACTAACATCTTTTCTCTACAAATGAGGACTTTCAAGCTGCTGGTTATTTGCATCACAGAGCTACGGTTACTAAAGGAAACGTGCTGAATCCACTATGAAACAACAGAAGCTACAGACAGATGTGAGTGTATACCAGGGACGTTCGTGTCTATCTTACATTTTCCCTCCACTGGGAGAAAGCAATGAGAGGAGAGGAGAAAAAGAAAGCGGGGTCATTCCTTTTGAATTCAACACAGCGGGAAGACTCATTGATCATGCGCTTTGGCTTCGCTGTCCAGGCAAATCAACACTGAATCGGAGCGATGATGAATGGGCAAACACCTGAAACACTGGGCTCATTGTGGTTAAAATGACAGTCATTAGAACGAATGGCCCTAAATGTGTAAATTGATGCTTTTGCTACTTTTTTCAGTGAAAATTCAGAATGGATATATGCCTGAATGAGCAGTGCGGGTGAGAGAGAGAGAGAGAGACAGAGAAAGAGAAACGCGTTCTGGGTAATTGGAAACTGAATTATCGCTCCTTTCACACAAGCATTAAAGGAAACATAAACCCACACACACACATATATACATTCGCATAAGGCTCATGTGAAGTGTTTAGAGTCCCGTAGCAGGCGGACACAGCAGGTGCTTTCAGCCTGAACACAGAAATTAATGACGAGCAAAGAAAGTCGAGGTTCTCCATTACATGGTTGGGTGTGCGGGTGTGAGGCATATCTATGAGTGGGTGGTGGTCAAGGAGCTCTTAGGCTGAAGGATGGCCACTTGCTTTTCATCTCACAGTAAACTTAATGAAACACCCCTGAGAGAGAGCGAGAGAGAGAGAGAGAGAGATAGAGAGAGAGAATAATGAAGGGAAAGGTAGAGAAAGTAAAAGAGATAGAGTTGAAATAAAGCACTAGGAAGAGGGAGGGAGAGATAGAGTGAGAGGAAACTTGAGGGGATAGATTCCGTTGGTGTTTAGTCTCCCCCGTCATGCTTTCCTTGGCGTCACCTCATTTATCTGAGTGCAGTCCCAGCTCTCTCTATATCTAACAATAACAGGCAAAGTAGACATTACTGAGTGGGGCTAAATATTAAGAGACGAAACTAAAGTTAACATTTCACCTCGCGTTAACTCTCGAGTTTAATAGATTGACTTAAAATATATGTAGAAATAACGATGTGATGACATGCAACAAAGATTTTATGAGAGAGAAAGCAGAGGGAAGACGAGAGCTGCCACGATGATTAGTGACTGTGTTGACATTATGTTTGATAAGACAATGTACTTACATGAAAGTAATGCAAACAAAGGATTCTAATCTGCCTCGGCTTTATATATATACATACTTTCTGCCAGAGTTCAACACTGTCTTTCTGCCAGGATTCAAAGCAGCACGACTGAGAATCTAACTTTCTTTTGTGCAGATGTGATGCGTCACTTTTGTTGGTTAAAAATATTACCGGCTCAAAAATATTCAATGCAGAAATACACAGATTTACATTATCTGAAAACACATGAAAGATGTGACCATGAAGGTGTTGATACGTCAAGCTTGTCACACAAAGTTGTAACGTTTGTAAATTAGCTAGTTGTCACAACTATTCTAGAAATTACTAATTCATTTTAATGAAAATATCTGTAAATTTGTAAAATATTTGTCTTGTCTGTATATCTGTTTGTGTCATTGTAACGTAAAGCATGGATATTGTTTTTATAGTTATGTTTAGGCATCAAAGCACTTTGAAACATTTGTCTCTTGGTTAAAATATTCAAAAAGTTAATACTGACTTGAAGCAGTGGACAGAATGTGTTTACTTGTTTCTATATTTGTCCAAAAGCAAAATCTCTTCCTAGCTTTTCCCAATGTGTTTCAAAAACTAAACGTGGAACTCTGGATGCAAACCCTGGTATCTGGTGCCAAAGTCTTGCCGTTATAAATCCATAGCATTTCTTCAAAAGAGAAAAAATACATAATCCAGGCAACAATTCCCTTTAAATTGTATTCTAACAAAAAAAAAAATTAAATGCAATTTCTGGAAGACAGGGTTGTTGTGTTTGCCTCTCTGACAAAATATTCTAAATTGTTGCCTATAGTTTCAACACAAATCACAACATGGCCATGTAAAAATATAACATATTCAATGTTATACATAGAAAAACACAGCTTGTGCAGTATTGGAGGACTGGCTCTGTGCCTTTCTCTCTCCCTCTGTGTGATCTGCCATCTAATGAAAAGGCTAAGAGGATTGGGCAAAGGTAAATTGAGCAGACTTAAGTACATACTCTATATAGGATTGCACCTATCTCACACTCTATCTGTTTCAAGAGCGTCTCCACTTATTGTGAATATTATTGCTGCATTTCATCGTGCCACATTTGATTTTCCGTCACCCTGAAAAGTAAGCTACTCTGGCAAAATTGGTTTCTAACGGAAAAAGTAGTCCGAGGGTGGAGGGCACAGTGCTGGTGTATTACTGTACATATCCCTGTATCTATTGAGCTAGTAAGTGTGTGCGTGTGATTGTGTGTGTGTGTGTGTGTGTGTGTGTGTGTGTGTGTGTGTGTGTGTGTGTGTGTGCGTGTGTGTGTGTGTGTGTGTGTGTGTGTGTGTGTGTGCGTGTGTGCGTGTGTGTGTGTGTGTGTGTGCATCATCCTCTTTCTTTTTAAGCAGATGTCTGTGAGAGCTGCAGGATTTCCGTCTTGTTCTTTTATGTACTTTTATGTCCACCGATATGATGCAAACTGGGCTAAATCTAAAGCGACTGCGAGTGATTGCTCTCTGCTTTATAGATGTCTTTGAGAGGAGTCTGAAGTTTGCCGAAACACAAACGCACACAGGGTTCAAAATCAAACCCAGGTGTGTGTATGCGTCTGTATGTGTGTGTGTGCATGTGTGCGTTAGGGGTGCTATATCCTATTCCAGAATAGATGACTTGACTTGAGCAAAGTCTCTGCCAAAGTAAATGAGACCTTCGCGATGATGTGAGGATTCCACTCTGGAGAATAGCATCTCTCACAGCGAGGTATCCTTTTCCTCATGCCCAAACATTACATCATAAGAATGAACAACCTTGATCCCTGGGTTTGCTAGCAACGGCTTGTTTTCTGTGTCTCTACATAGTTATCCAGATCCAGAAGAACATTAGTTAGCAGAGTACTCACTCGCACATATAAAGCATCCAGCATGAAGAAACAACCAGCAACAGACTCGAGAGTTGAAGCACGTTGGGCAACTCCCACTGGGAGTGTGTGGAACTGTTTGTGCGTCAACCAGGATAAATAAAGGTCTAGTAAAGTGAGCGGCCACCTCCTTGTTTCTCTCCAGGGGGCATAACTCCCCCCTCCCTGCCCTCTAATTGATATATAACAACACCAGCACCCTGCACCAGTCCGTGTGACCTTTGACCCCGACCCCTGATGGCCACAGTCGGGGCACAGTTTGGTGTGCTCTCGCCCCTGGCTCGTCTGATCTGTGCTGTAGGTAAGGGACGCGGTTAGAGGAGCATTAAAATGGAGTGCGGTAACTTGATCTGCTCAGGACATTACAACTACGGCAACAGGCACGTCTCAAAGTCACAGAGTCAGCACACCAGTTCACCCGCTTCAAAGAAGCACAGGTCAGTGAGAGTTAATGGACCAGTGTCGGGTAACAATGCTTTTAAACCGAGACTAGTTATGTTGACGGGAGACTGGGATGGGCCATTATAATAACAAAATAATCTACGACTGTCCGTTATACGGCTCCAGCTGGAGAGGGTAAACCGTAAAACTGATGCGCCACAACAAGTGCAGAGCTCTTGGGCTCCACAGAG
Organism: Myoxocephalus aenaeus; assembly: GCA_038501785.1. NCBI lineage: Eukaryota > Metazoa > Chordata > Actinopteri > Perciformes > Cottidae > Myoxocephalus > Myoxocephalus aenaeus. Next base: position 5,471,950 of record JBAMJR010000013.1, read on the forward strand.
GTCAGCGGGGTCACAGACACAACAACTGCCGCATATCAGTCAGAGGACATTTCATCAGCCGGTCTTAAGGGAAACTTGAATACACGCTTCATACATTCTCCTCTTCCTGTTTTTGAACAGCTCCAAGCCTGGCCCTGCTAATCCTTGTTCATGCTTTGCTCGAGGCAACTGAAGGATGCTCGAATTATTATTTTTTTCCAATCATTTCCAGTGAACCACCTCTGCAATAGATTTATAATACTGTGGGGTGCAATTGTTACATTGGTATACGTCATGTTGTTAGTTTGATGTTTGTTTGTGCTTTTTAATTATGCTGAAGTCTAAACTGTCTTTTATTGTTTTGGGGAATATTGACAATGGCATTTCCTGTCTTGTACCAACGGGGGGATTTGATTATTGATTGAAGACGTTGTCGTGCTGTTTACTTGCTCAGTTTGCATCAGCGGGTCCTACAATGTTGAAAGTAACTACTAACGCTATTCTATACTTCATCCTCCTCTCTGGTCCCTTGCCCTCACTGCTCATCTCCGTTTATGGATGATCTCTCTCTC